>QTSX02000095.1:0-270277 GCA_014839935.2 Entomophthora muscae
AAGGGACATAAGCTTCCCTTGTTTTTCAACCATTTTGAGAACAATCTCCAGAGTGATTAGTTTTCTTCTGCGTCTTGCAGGCTGATTGGCTGTTTTGGGATCCTGGGCTCTCAGGGTGACCCCATGGCTAAAATAGCTGGTTCCAGATGCCATTGCTGATAAGGGATTTGGGTTAGCAGCTGCCTGTGCATGATGGGCAAACAGGGCCATGCTTGAGGACGCGGGAGAAAGAACACACTCCTGTGTGGGGCTTGCAGAGGGGCCTGCGGGTTGGGAGTAATCATAGACAGAGGCTTCACTGTTAAGAGACCCAGTGTAGCCCTGCATAATTCCATCAAGGCCAGGGAACAGCTTGTTGACTTGGTTATTATTGAAAGAATGTCAGGGATCCAACCTGTGGGGGGTTCCTGAGAACTTGCGGGCAGACGGCCCGCGGCCCAGCAGGGAGAGCCCACCACAAGATTGGGGCTAAATTTACAATATAAGATAACGGTTTTCCAAGGACTGCCCAAGGTCTGCTTACAGGCACTATAGAATCAATCAATCCGGTGAGGATGATATACATCACCCCAAATATCTGAGTGGAAGTAGATTTGTTAGTGGCAACGGATTCTTGCAGGTGGTTGGGCCGTAGGGTGAGGGGCAGTGTCATTGGAACCAAATATGCGGGCAGGAAATTATACTTGTCTCAGAATAGCAGAGGAGGTATGGTGATTTTGGTGCCTTCTCTGTAAACGGTTTCAGTCTCTCTAGTTCTAGATTCAGGGTCCTGGATGAGGATCTCCTCCAGAGTAAACTCCAAATACGCCAGGTTGGGTGGGTACTCAGTAAAATGTACTGGGCCAAAGGGAGCTCCTGGTGGGCGGTAAAGTTTGGGCAGCTGGTCTGCGGTTTCTTGGGGTAGGTGAGCACGGGGTGCAGAGCCGCAAGGAGTAGACTGTAAATGAAGTAAAACTAATAACAAGTATGGTATGATCTGGTTGAACCAAAGGTTCATGTCACTTTATTGCAAGGATGGCAATGGGCATCTTCCTGGCAGCCCAGGGTATAAGTATGCCCATCTGTCATGGTAAAACTTTCACAAATTCCGCCGGCCTGGGTTTTCCCAATTACCAGGTCTTCCCAGTCTTTGGTGGTATCAATTGCAGGGGTTATTTCATTGGCTGGTTTGAACTGAGAATGCTCAAATTCCCTAGTCAGGTTGTGGGATTGGCCGCCTCTGGGTGGCCTGTGTTCTATGGGAAATTCTCTGTTTCCCCTTCTGTGTGGGCCCAAGTTATTTCAAAATCTGTGGCTGGACCTGCCTGTTGATTGGCTGTTTTATCAGGAACCTTTAGTGTGGAGAGTATTGGTGTATGTACATTTGGTTCATCAAGCTTCAAAGGATTTTCTGAAGTCAAATCATGTTCTGGTTTGAGCCCAAAAAACTGTGGCTGGCCCTGCGGGCTGGCAGCCCGCGAGATGCCGGGGTTCAAGTTTTGTAGTTGAGGCTTTTTGATAAGCATAGTTGATAAGAGTTTGTCACTTGTGACAAAGAATACATAATAAATGTTTATTACAATTTTAAACTCAAGAAGAGGAATGTACATTTTAGTCAATTTTATTGTTATATATGTTAATTTTGTGAATATTATGATCTAAATTTTAGCCGTCCTAAATTGGATTAGGGTGATTTTTGAGAATGCCTGATTCCTAAAAGAATCAGTATAAATCCACTCTAGATCCTTTAGTATCCTTTTTGAGACACCCATAAATTATATTTATTTCAAATTCCTTGCAATTATGATTTGAAACTTGGTTCTTGGATTTGAAAATCCCGCAATTTCAGATTTGTTAAGTTTTACATGATGTCTATGATTTGTTTAAAATACAGGAAATCTCAAATTGTACATTAGAATCCCGCATTTCTGATTCATGTATCCCGCATTTGTTTGCTGGGTTTTGTCTTTTGTTAGTTGAGTTATCTGCTCAAGAGATTCAAAATTTGCCAATTTAAATAAATCAAATTAAATGTTTGATTTTATTAAAAAATTTTTCACTCAGCTGAGTTGCCCACAAAAGTGATTCAAAATTTGGACCAAGGATTTGACAATCCTGCATTTTTACGTTCAGGTTCTGAATTTACAGTACCACTAAATCCAGTATAGTGGTGCTTGGGAGCTTAATCAACAACTATGTACACTTATAATAAAAATATAATAGTAAATAATAAAATTTATATAAGCGCATATGTGTTTTATTATTAAAATTAGGATTTGACTTAAAAAGTGTCAAACTGACCACTTTTTCTTTTAGAGTGTTGAACACAGGTTTTTTCATTTCTATTAGTAAATTTACCTATAAATTATCCCTTAAATCTGTCTTTTAGCTAGCCAAATTATTAAACAGAGTCAAATTCAAGTAAATTTAATCTTGGTTTTTGGTTTTGGACCCCTATATTACTAGTAAAAATTAGCTTAAAATCAGTTAAGCCAAAAACACTAATAGATTTGCATATGCAGCACTTGACTCCCTGGTACTTGACACTTTGTCAAGTACCAGGGAGTCAAACTTACCACAGTTGCCCCTAGCCTAGGTAAAGTTATCCAACTAAATGCTCACTGAAGTTAGTATTAGGATCTCAGTGCTACCTCAGCACATTCACCTCCAAACAGCCATAACTTCTCTAAAATTCCATAGCACCAGTCAGGGGCCACCCCAGTCTCTTTTTCATACTCAGATTGCCAATCATCATTCAGAAGAGCTAGACATACTAATAAACCAATAAATATTTACTTGTCTTAGGCCAACATTCACTTCTTGGCCAACAACAGCCCAGCCTGCAACCCCTCTCAACATGTGGATCATCACACTCTCTCTGGGGTGATTGAAACTATAATTCCCTCCACTGGACCTTGGTCTTGGGTAAGAAAATCCTTGTCATATGTTTTCATGTTAGTACTCATTCTATGATAGGCCTTACCCACCCAACCCTCATGTCACAGACATAGTTTTACAAGGTGTGGCTAGGCTAAAGCCCTGTCACCCAGTGATACTTGCCCCAAAGCCCTGCCAGCTTGCGGCAATTGTAGATTTAAATCTAACAATTGATCATAAGTAGGTGATGACAAGGAAAATTGAGTGTGGGGCACAGATGCCCCACACTCAATTTTCCCAAAAACTATTGTTTGGTCTTTGAACCAAAGTCCTCAAGGAGAAGATGTAACAACTTACAGAACCACCATTGATGGTATCTTTAAGCTGAATAGATATCAAACACAAGGAGAATGTCTCCTCAAGATGCACCCAAGGACCTTAAGTAACAGCCATTTTCAACAAACTACTCCAGTAGTTTGATATTTCTTTCCAGATAAATATCTTGCCTCATAATTCACTTATTTCAATATCTTCCCATCAAATTTGTAATAACAAGATTATTAGACTCTACATTTTTGCCACTTTGATCTCCTGGAAATCTTCTTCCTCCTGATGAAATGATTCCCAAAATTTGCAAAATTGAGTGTGAACCCATCTATGCAGCTGATTCCCTGACTGTGAGTCATATCAAAGCCTTCCTCTTGTACCTGTACATTATAATCTGTTACACCTCTCCATATTCTCTTTTTAACTGTCATCAATTCAGAGTAAATATGCACCATCTCCTCCTCATTAGTAATACCATTCTAATTTGGGTGTATAAACCCCATTTGATTGACTACAACGAGCTCCCACTCTACTTCACCATTATACTGTGGCCTGCTCTATCCCCAATTCTGATGAATTGCCACCCAAGATTGCTTCCTGATAGACATACTTGCTTTTATTTATATCAATGCCCAATATTTGAATGATCTAGTTATGAAGCTAGATTTTAAAATTTGATACCCAATTTTTTAAATAAAAATAAGTATGTTTGCTGTGAATATCCCCTTTTTTGGGGGGGGGGGGCTCAGTTTCAAATAAAATAAAGTGAAAATACACTGTTGTTTGTCTGGGTTTTTTCACTGTGTATAACTTTTGTGTGCTCTCTATTTGATAAGTATGTATTCTAAATGTGCCTTTTATAAAGAAATAGTATACATCCAGGTGTTGTTTGGAATCGGGAATATTCTGGCACAAGTTTGGTTTGTTCTGTCTTTTGGGTGTGTATCATTGACTTTAAGTGTGGCTATTTTTTACTGGTGTTTGATGTGTTTTGTGTTTCATATTAAAATTATTAATAGCTTTTGTCCCATGTTGTCATCAGAAAATCTTACACCAGTTTTTTATGTTTAACTTCAGTTTGCTTTAATCTGATTTTGATGTGTCCATCTCAACAGCTGTAAAAGTACAGTAATGTATGCCTTAATATTTATATATAATGCCACCAACTTTATTTGATGTTTAGCTGATTGAATTAAATGCCTTTATGGCTTACTTGATATATGTATTTAAAATATATTTATTAAAGCTATATTTTTATTTCAAGTAGATTGAAAGTGTTTTTAGTATTACATAATGGTTTAGGTTGCAGTAGCAACAATACTTTATTTTAAATTTAAGCTCCAATTTTATTATACTTTTGATTCCATTGTTAAATCCGAAAAAAATTATTAGCAGGCAAATAGAGCTTCATAATATGAAGGAAATTGAATGTTAGGGAAATGTGGCCAAGGAAAAATACTGATAGAATGGTGGACTAAACACTGCCAAAATACATTTATTTAGATTTAAATTGTCAAATAACAACGTAATTTCATACCATACTTTTTACCAGATTACATAATTTAATTTAATTAATCTTAAAAAATTAAATACTTTTCCAGAAACTGCGAATACCTTTTGCTAATGTTAACTTTGAGATTTTATATTTTTGTATATTAAAAGTGAGTACTATGGGTCATCGGATTCAGAAGTTAGAGCTACTCTTATCCTTAAGTAGTTTCCTACCTCATCAGAACCCAAGTAAATTAGGGCCTCTCTAAAACCTATCCACAGTCACTGGAAAGCAAATCTAGTTTGACTTCCAGCTTCAACTAGATTATCGTGGATATAATCGCCATGTTCAGATAATTTATACTAAACTTGTGGGAGGTTAAAGTTGCTTGTTTAGGCGATTCGAATATGTTTATTTAATCGTTTTAAATCTATATAAATTACATAATTAATATAATATTTATCAATCAGTATTTTTCACTTGCTTCGGTTAACTCGAGGTATGAGGATTTCAAGTAAATCATCATTAATATATACTGCGTGGTTGCCCCGTCCAAGTACAGATATAAAGTTGAATTTAATAAATCAATTCTATATATTTTATTGTATTTTTAAGCTGGGATTATGTATCATATTTTTAGTTAAATTTCTATTTAAAATGCTTTCTTAAAAGTGATTTCAATTATATTTAATTAAAGTTAAAATTGCATATTCCAAGTAGAAATAAAAAATAAATCTAAATAAGTGAAGTATCACTATTAAGTTTAATAAATATATTTTTAAGGAGTTAAATTTGATTTATTAAGTCTAAAAAATGTAAAGCTGATCTATAGCTTTATATTAAGCTATTGAATATTAAGAATGGCTTAGCATTCACTGATATATGTTTTTGTCAGGAACCACTTCCTGACATCATTGATTATTTTAAAGAATTTAGTTTAGTCATCATCATTTCCTTAGACAGTTAAATTTTCAATCTACATGTCATGAACCGCTGTAAGATTACACAGCAAATGTGTTCTTTTACAAGTCGTGTAGGTTTGAAAGACAGAGGTAACGTTCTTCCGCTTGTTATTGTCTGGATGGCAAATACAATGCAAAAGTTGTGATTTACTCAAAGCAACTGAAAAACAATAATTGGGATATGTGGATTTACTTGTGTTTGAATATTGAATATTTTGGTTGAATATATAGTATTCACCAACAGTTAAAATATGGGAGTTTGGGGAAGTTGAGAGGGTTAGCCATGAGGCTGGTGCGTAACTGAAAAGCGGGAATTTCAGGGGGTTCAATTAACTGAAATCCAGTTAATTGATGGTTATGTCACACTTTTCCCCTTCATCCATTGGCTTGGCAAAATATCTTCATCCAATTGCTATTGATGACAAAATTGAGTGGCTGACCTTGTTGATCAATCAAATAGTAGTTGTTGGACGTGACATGGCCAATCACCTTGTACGGCCCAGACCACTTCAGGAGGAATTTCTTGCTCAGTGATTGAGATACTGAATTCTTGAAAACTAATACTTCTGTACCAATAGGTATTTTATCAACGGTAGGCACCACATGCGCTTTTGCTCTCAGCTTTTCAGCTGCCTCTAAGACTTGAAACTTTGCTTGATTGCAGGCTTCTGCCATGGTAAGTTTGTCAGAGTTTATGTTATTAACATCCAAGCTTTTGATATGAACATCATAAAGTAGTTTGTACGGCTTAAACTTTGTTGTTGCTTGAACTTGAGAGTGGTGGTTCCATAAAGCCGCGGGTAAGTGGATATCCCAATGTGTTGCGTCTTCTGTTGTGATCTTCTTCAAGCTCTGGATCAGGGTTTGATTGAAGCGTTCTGTCAGTCCATTGCATTGTGGGTTGTACGTGGTGGTAAGTTTGTGCTTTGTACTAACCATCTTGCAAAACTTGTCTACCAGCTTGTTGCGGAAATGATTTCCTTGATCACTTAGAAGGACTGTAGGCGGTCCATACACGGTAAGGATCTCTTTGTACAGGAATTTAGCTGTGGTCTCTGTGTTGTGCTCCTGGGTTTCTCTGACTACATGCTATTTGGTAAAGTACTCTGTTGCGACAATAATGTATTTGTTCTTACTAACACTTTCTGTTATAGGTCTAATGTAGTTAATGCCCCACATTTCAAATAACCCACTTACTGTGATTGGGTTGATAGGCTTGGCTACTGGATGTTACTTCTCAAAGATCTGGCACAGGTGACAGCTCTTGATTTATGTTCTGATGTCTTCAAAGTAGTTGGGCTACCAATACTTTTCACGCAAATTGTCTGCTGTGGTAAGGATTCCATAGTGTCCTGTTCCTTTATGGACTTCACATAGTATCAGCTGGTGTTCTTCTTTCTTGGGGACCTTCAAAATGCAACCACACATACTTCTGTACAGGGATTCCCCTAGGATCACGTAGTATCTGCTCTCCTTGAGCACAGGTAATTCTGCGTTCATCTCTCCTGTGGTAAGCATTTGGTATACTGTGTATAACTTTGGTTCATAACTTTCTGCTAACACTTCCACTATGTATGACTTGTGGACTCCTTGTCGTGAGAGGCCATTGGCGATGACGTTCTTCTTCCCAGGTATATGTTTTATGTCCATGAGATACTCAGACATCTCCATCACCCAGAGTACATGTCTGCTGTTCTCTTGTTGTTTGCTCAGGATGAAGGACAACACCATGTTGTCAGTGTACAAGGTAATACAGTTCCCTAGTATATAGTACTTAAATTTGCAAAGTGCTCTAATCACAGCTAACACTTCTTTGTCATAGATGCTGTAATTAGCTCTGGGCCACTGAACAACTTGCTGGTGTACTTGATGAGTTTGAACAGACCTTTGCGTGCTTGTGCAAGGACTCCCCCTGTTGCTTCTTCTGAGGCATCAGTAAAGATGGAGAACTTTCCAGGAAGTTTGGGTGAATCAGGACAGGCTCCTTCATGAGGCACTCTTTCAGTGTCTGAAAAGCAACCTCTTGTTCAGGGGTCCAGGTTGTCAAAACCGCAGGCTCAACCCGCCAGCAAGGTTCCAACCAAGCGGGTTTGTGACCCGCAATCCAATTACCTGACCACTCAAAGCCAAACCCGGAAGTCAACTCGGATTACCAAATCAGTCAACATGAGCAAATGATGATCCCTCACAGTGGATACCTTGATTTGGCACTTGACTCATTAACAGGATCAAGCCACCCCCTCTTTCATCCAGCCATGTGATCACCAATCATGTTCCTTCTATCCATTGATTCACAATAACTATATAATCACTATCTCACAATAAAGATTATTATCTATCCTCTAAATCTTTTTCCCCTTGTAACTATTCTAAAACAGCACAGTTACAACAAGGTAAACTCTGCCCCCTTATGGATTAACTTAAACAGAGGTCTAGCAATGTTGCTATAGTTCTGTATAAAGCGGGAATAGTACACAACGGTACCAAGGAAGGACTGCAAGCAGGCAACGTTGGTAGTTACAGGCCACTGTGAGATTGATAACACCTTGTCAGCATCAGGGTGTACCCCTTATTTGACCACTACATGTCCTAGTACGTGAAGTTTGGTCTGGCAAAGCAACAGTTTGGATTCATTGACTGATAGCTGGACTTTCCAGATACAACCAAAGACTTTGGTAAGTGTATCCAGATGCTCTTCAAAAGTAGCACTAAACACTATTATGTCATCTAGGTAGACTGTCACCTTCTTGTACAGGAGATTGGCAAAGATAGAGTTCATAGCGCGCTGAAAGGTATGTGGGGCTCCACAGAGTCCAAATGGCATGAACCTATACTGATATTGACCCTGATTAGTGACAAAGGCCGTCTTGCTGATGCTCGCGGGCTCCATTTCCAACTGGTGGTACCCTGAAAACAAGTCTATGTTGGTGATGTACTTGCAGCTGGCGTATGATGCCAAGATCTCGCTGATAAGAGGCAAGGGATAGTTATCAGCCTTAGTGACTGAGTTTAAAGGTATGTAATTAACACACATACATAACTTTCTATTCTTTTTAGGCACAATGACTACTGGCAAAGACCAGGGTGATGTGGACGGCTCAATGATGCCCTTGGACAACAGGAAGTCAATCTCCTTCTCAACGTAGTTCTCATACTTCTTGGCCAGATGATAAGGTGCCTTACAGATAGGTTTAGCTGTTCCTGTGTCTATAACGTGCTTCTCTAGGTTTGCTGGTGGTAGAGGATCATCCTCGTTGCAAAAGAGGTCCTTGAACTTGCTCATGAAGGCAGAAAGTTTCCCCTTCTGACTGGCAGTCAGTCCTTTGTTCTGTTCCACGGACTCAGCAACGGCAAGGAAGGACTCCCCCATCTTCTTGTAACTTTGAGTAGCTGACCTCTATAGGAACCAGCTTGTTGTTGCGCTCAATAAACCAATTGTGGTGACGGAAGGATATAGTGACTCCAAAGTCACTTAGGGCATGACGTCCCAGAAGAAGGTTATACCTGGTAAGTGCAAAGATGGCTGCAGAGATTAACACATGGACACCACAGATTTCAACAGTGAGGTAGCGCACAGTTCCAAGGCACTCTTTGGTCTTGCCATTTGCAAAGGTAAATTTCTCTTTAACTCTACTATATTCCTGAACTCCTAATGATCTTAGGAAAGACCCAGATATTGCTGCAACTGAACCAATGAGGATTCAGTATTTGGAATTGGGGAAGACAACAGTCCAATAGAAAGGACAGAATAATAAGAATAATGTATTGTTTATTGTAGAATATTGTGATTAATATACTACATGGGGAAAGCCACAAGGCCATAAGGGGGTGGCATAGTGGGAAGTCCCATGTAAGGTTTGGAGCCAAGGAATAACTTGTGCAGGAATCAGCAAGTTGAATTGGCAGCGCTCCTAATTAGGATGAAGTACCCGCCATTTGATATTGCCATTGGATTAATCCATAACGTTAGATACGTCAAGGGGCGGTTCCTTGAGCGCCCCCTGTGTATTGTAAGATACATTAGCAGGCAAGTCTGGAAACTTGGTTGCAACAATATGATGTTGGACGTAGATCCTCCGTCCAGAATAATAGGTGTGGGGTGGCCTTCTACCTCCCCATCAATATGTGGTGCTCCCTCGCTGATGACGTCAACTACTTCCTGGGCCTCTTGTGGCTTCTCTTCCATGACCGCAAAATGCTCCTCTGGATCTCTGACTCTGGTGGCCCCAAGGTAATGTACCATCTGAGCTCTAACGCTAGGCGCTATTTCTGCCAAATTATATAGGGATATTGGAATCTGGGTGTCTGCAAGGATCTTCAGCACATTCAGCTTAGGGGGCTTTACTTGAGGTAATACTGGCAATTTAACCTTTGGTTTCTTTAAGGTAGTTTTGGAGGAGGTCCCCTTTGCAACCTCAATAGTGGGTTCAACAGGGTAAGTGCCATCTTCCTCATTCATTGGAATCCCAAAAGGTTCTGACTGTTGAGCCTCATGGTCAGTCTGTTGTGCTGACTGAGTGTTATTGGTCTGTTCTGTCTCAGGGGCTACTGGGGGTGCCTGATTGGGTAAGTGAGCATCAGGGGTAGGCTGTTGAGGCTTGGCTGCCTCAGCCCCTTTTTGCTTCTCAGGTGTATTATAAGGATGAGCAATGTGGCTGAGTCTGTGCTTCTGGGCCACATTTGTTCTGACTGCTGCCATACTCTCCACCAGGTAGGACTCATCCTTGGCCGCGCTAGGCTCCATCTCCTTCTTGGGTTTGGGGGCCTGCTTCTGGTTCTGCTTAGGTTCAGCTGCTGGTGTCTTTGGCTTGTTCTGGCAGTTGTTTGGACAATGTACATAACCATGTCTGTTGGCTCTGCATCTATTGCAGGGTCCTTTGCAGGTGCCTATTAGATGGCCTTGTTTCTTGCAGTTGTGGCAGTAGAGGCTTGACTTTGCCTGCTCACCACTAGTCATATATGTGGTAAGTGTAGTCATTCCCTGCGCTAACTTCTTCATGTTTTCAGATAGATCATCTGGCGGTGGCATGATAGCCTTAAGCTTCTCCTTGGGTTTTGTGGCAACATGAGGGTGCAAAAGCTGGTCACTAGCCTTAAACTTCCCAAGGCAACATATTAGAACATATGCTTCCTCTACGTTGCTAGGAACATGAGATTCAACAAACTGGTAGTATTCTGAGGTAAGTGTTTTGCAGATCCAGTCTAACCCTTGGTTCTCCAAAAAGGTCTGTCGGGCACGCTTCCTTTCCACTGTGTTGTAGCTACCATAGACTAAGTCCTGGTATTGGCTGAGAAGAGTGTTTACTTTCTCAATAAAATCCTCTGTTGTCTTGTAGTTTTTTTGATCTACTTCCTTTAGTTTAGCAATAACTGTTTCAATGCCGCCTCCAAAACGCTCAAACATGGCCAATTTCCAGTCTGCCCATGTATAGTTGCCTGTCAGTGAGCTATGCCAAGTGGCAGCTCTTCCCTCTAAGAAGTACTGTACTTCCTCAAAGTGGTCTGCTTGCTTAACCCTATGCTTTTTTGCAATATAGTTCAAAGCGGTTTAGCCAAGTAGATAAGTTGGTTCCATTGAAGAAAGGGATATTCTGGGCGGCAATGGCCTTCAACAGGTCCAGGGGATTGAATTAAGAGCTTGCAGTATCTCTAGGTGGGTTGTTGGAAGACATTTTGAAGTCTTCCCTGGAAGGATCACCAATGTAAGATTACACAGCAAATGTGTTCTTTTCCAAGTTGTGTAGGTTCAAAAGACAGAGGTAACGTTCTTCTGCTTGTTATCATCTGGATGGCAAATACAATGCAAAAGTTGCAATTTACTCAAAGCAACTGAAAAACAATAATTGGGATATGTGAATTTAATTGTGTTTGAATATTGAATATTTTGGTCAAATATATAGTATTTGCCAACAGTTAAAATATGGGAGTTTGGGGAAGTTGAGAGGGTTAGCCATGAGGCTGGTGCGTAACTGAAAAGCGGGAATTTTAGGGGGTTCAATTAACTGAAATCCAGTTAATTGACAGTTATGTCACACCGCCATGACATTATTATTTCCAAAAGTTGCATTTTAACTACCTGGGCTGATAGAGCATATCCTTGCTGTCAAAACAAGCCCTTGATGGTCTCTCTAGGTGAACTGGTTCAGAAGTTAATCCGATTTGAATATTTAGCCCGGGAGAACTCATTGGTACGTCCCAAAAAGGAAATGCAATTAGGTATTGGGCCTACAAAGACAACAATCAACGCTGCGCGGACAAATACTAGTGTATCTCAGCTGATACTGATCAGATTTGGACGTTCATACGCTCAAATTGAAGCCACAAAGCAGGAGCATTGAATTGAGCTATTTTTGGACAGTAAACAGAAGCAAAGCGTGAAGTTAGAAGATTCTCAAAGGAATATGATGCCATACAATCAGCTGATGTCTCAGACTCACAGAATGAGCCCCCAGATGAAGACCCAAGAACCTCTGATAATGATCTGGAAGAATCAGATCAAATGGTATAAAAGGAGCCTGATTCCCCTTCCCTTCATTTGTGGTCATTTTTGATCCTTGAAATAAATAAATCAAATACATCCAATCTTCAATTTAATGGTTCAGAGTGAGAAGCCCTTGGGCCCTGACACTACAGTTCCTAATGTTGATTTGAATGCCCAAGACATACTCACAATTGCCCATTAACCCAATCCCTCTCTTGGTTGTTTCACTTCTTGGGTATTGTGAAACTTCACATTGCTTGACTCAAATTATCACTACAAATTTTTCATGCTTGTGACCAACTTTGAGGCCAACCCTCAGTTCCTGATATGTAATAGATGTGTTTGAGATCTCCCAATGTTGAACCCTATGGTTATATAAGTGAATAAGGCCCTTCCTTGATTCTTGTTTATTTAATAAAACCTTTTGTTGCAACTGAACCAATGAGGATTCAGTATTTGAGTTGGGGAAGACAACAGTCCAATAGAAAGGACAGGAATAATAAGAATAAGGTATTGTTTATTGTGGAATACTGTGATTAATATACCATATGGGGAAATCCACACAGCCACAAGTGGGATGGCATGGAGGCTTGTTCCATATAAGGATTTGAGCCAAGGAATAACTTGTGTGGGGATCAGCAGACCAAATTGGTAGCGCTCCTAATTAGGAGAAAGTGCCCACAATTTGATATTGCCATCAGATTGGTCCATGTTGTTAGATACATCAAGGGGTGGCTCATTGAGTGCCCCCTGTATATTGTAAGATAAATTGGCAGGTGAGTTGGGAAACTTGGTTGCAACACTTTATACTGTTTTCTATTCCCAGATTTATTGCTCTGCTATAATGGTTTGAAATAGGAAACCTAGCTAGTGCCTAGAATGCTTACTACTAATATTAGTTGTGGCTTGGGTATATTGGCTTTGCTACCATGTATGAATATCTGCTTGATATCCTACAGCTCTGACTTGATCCTCATGGTTGTGATTCCTGATATGAAGAATATGTACACTACTGCTGGGTTGATGAAAAAGGCTACCTTGCCTGAAATCAATATGGAATACTGGATGGAGTGTAGAGACTTGATCCTTGCAAAGTGGGTCCCTGACAGTTTTTTAATTTTATGTGTTTTTAGAGTGAATTTAAATGAATCAAAGTGAGTCTATGCCTTTGGTTATGATGTGAGCCTGGTTTCAGCACTTAGCTATAAATCTCAACATCTAGAGAAGCTAGAGCTATCATATTTAGTATCATTTTATTGTCATTATCTAAAAAATTTACCTAGTTACTCTGAATTTCATGAAAATCATTATATCAAATCATAATTTTATCATGTCAGTTTACTTCACTGGTGTTCTTTTGTGATGAAGCTGTGGCAAACAAGGTTTACTCTGAAACAATATTTAGCCACTTGGATCAGTTGATGCATCCAGGTGGAATATTCTATTATTTCACTTAAAGATTAATAATTTTGAGATATGAAGGCTAACAATATATTTTTAAAATATCTTTTATAAAATATATTTTAAAGTTTGAAATTTGAATCATGTTGCTTTAAATTGACCAAGTTATTTTGTGTCATCAATTCAATCCTCAGCAAAGAGTTTAACCATCCAACCATATTAAAATATATAGTAGTTTTCAAACCTGTTGAGATAAAGGTATATTAGTCAGTTTAGAACTCATGAACTCAGTCACAAAACAAATTTCAACTGGAACCAGTTGAAGGTCAATTTAATCAATAAAGCTTTCATTTATCTAGGTCCAGAAAATGAAAATAGTCAATCACACAACAAAAATAAAGTCAAATATCAAATTCTGAAAATGAGATACCAAACACATAGAACTCAAATTCAAAATGCACACAATCCAGTTACTTACTGAAGCATTATACATCAAGTTTGATAATGATTGTGTGGCAAATATGATACAAACAGAGAACACATGAGGTTCAGTCACAAAAGTGATGAACTCAAGCACAAAACAACTCATTTTTTTTTGAAAATGTTGATTATTTTTGGGACTCATATTGGAAATAGTGGATTTCAGGAGTAAATCCACCAGAATCTATTCAGGGAATTACAGCATTATTTTTAATTTATGGGCTTCTAAATTTGGACATTTATGTCAGAGAGAATGTCTCAAATAGGAGCACCCATTTAAATAAAATTAGTTCCCTAGAAATACTTTGCTTTTCTGCTTTTAATAGAATTTTTATTGCTTTGTGTTAGTATGAGTTTTCAAGTGAAGATAACTTTGATGTTGTTGAGGAGCAGTACTAGGAGCTACTCCAAGCTCAGGCTGCTGAGCTAAGGAGCGCAACCACCGTGTTTCCTGTGTACACCCAATTTAATGCAAGCTGTGAGGAGACTGAGTTGTATGTGTCACCAGGACCATCCATGAGTGGCTTTTCTGATAGCAATATGGTGCTCCCTAAGACCAGGACCAACCAGCACCTGTGCCACATTTGGGAGACTGGGCAACTGTGACCCCCTCTAATCTAATCCAATCCAGTCATCATTTAAGAGTTTAGGCCAATCAGAGCAAGCCCTGCCAAATCTGGGTCCCCTTGTTCCTCAAGTCTGCCAAAAACGGCAAGTCATCACCAATGAGGTAATTGAAGAGATTGTGAGCCTCAAAAAGAGTGGGGTAAATTTTGCCAAAATTGCAACTTGGCTTCAATTCACTGTGGCGGTGGTCAAACAGGAGTTTTTAGCCCTCCTGAAGAGAGGTGGTGCAAAGCTGGCCAATAAGCCAAAGAAGAAGATCAAATCCCAGATCAAGGAGGTGCATCCCCTAATGCTTGACTTGCTCCAGCAGGACCCATACATCCAATTAACTGAGGTCTGCTGCCAACTTGGGCTCAAGGGCAATTTTATTGCCTGCCGCACAGTGCAGCTCTGGATGCATGGGCTTGTAGTCAGTGTTATGATTCTGACCAATTGGCCGGCCAATAAGTTGAATGATGGCTCTGATTTTCCCTGTGACCTGGTGATCAGTGCCACCATCACCTGCTGCCTGTCTTCCATTTCTGATAATGTCATATTTATATCCTATTATAAATTGTCATTGCAACTCCATTATTATGGTTCCTTGGGAAAAAATAACACCCAAGGGTAAAAAGAAGGAACCAGAGGGAAGTGTGATTGGTGCATTTCTTGAAGTTTCCCCAAAAGAGACTTTATTTTACCAGACTACTGTCAAAACCGCAGGCTTGACCCGCCAGCAAGGTTCCAACCAAGCGGGTTTGTGACCCGCAATCCAATTACCCGGCCACTCAAAGTCAGACCCGGAAGTCAACTCGGATTACCAAATCAATCAACATGAACAAATGATGATCCCTCACGGTGGATACCTTGATTTGGCGCTTGACTCATTAGCAGGATCAAGCCACCCCCCTCTTCCATCCAGCTGTGTGATCACCAATCATGTTCCTTCTATCCATTGATTCACAATAGCTATATAATCACTTCTCACAATAAAGATTATTATCAATCCTCTAAATATTTTTCCCTTTTAACTTTGCTAAAACAGCACAGTTACAACATTGTAGCACAGGTAGGCTCTCCATCCTACCTTATCTTGAAAAATTCTGCCTGTTGCCTGCACACGCCGCGGCCAACAAATCCTTGACAGAATTATGTCTGGCCTCCTGCCTGACTGGACTCTGTATACTCCTGGTACCGCAATACATGATGGTTTTGTCCTCTACCAAAACACAGTGATCCTGCTACCTGCCTTCAACGCCATGTTGGTACAAGGTTTCTTTCAGGCACCTCCCTCAATTCTGCAACCAGCTGACAAAACCACCATGCCCGCCTAAGTTTCACAAAGAATTTGCAGTGCTGCCTTGGAGCCCTTTGCAGGGGCCAACAACAACAATGCTGCCGCATGGATCCAGTCCGCCCAAAGCAAGCTGGCTCAGATGAAATGCCCACAGCAATTTTGGATTGCAGAGATTTCCATTTGCCTGATCCACAACGCTGGCACCTGATGTGACAAGTGGCACAAGGAGCACACTGACAAGAACTGGGACACCTTCAAACAGGACTTCTTGGCAAGATTCATGCTTAAGGATACAGCGCTCATGATCATACGCCAAGTAAAGAACCTAACCCAGACAGGCACCATGAAGGAACTCACCCGCGCCTACAAGGAACTCTGTCTTTGTGCACCATCCAACATGGCCTTTGATACCCCAGCCACACACCTCATGTATTATGACGCCCTTAAGTTGCATGTGATGAGGCATGTGAACCTGGACTAGGTGACCAACCTGCAAAGCCTGTACCGTAAAGTGGAGAAAGCAGAGCAAACATCCAACGCACTGCACAAGGCACAAACTAGGAAATGTGAAAGACCCAAGGATTCCCATCCAGGTGGACACTCCTCTTGACCACCTCCTGGAGGCAATGGGAACAACACCAACCACAAACCCACAGTTTCAAATGGACATGGAAATGGAAACAATGGCCAGTCCAACCAGACCCATTTCTGTGTCATACCACGCAAGGTAACCAAGATGAGGAAAAAGCCCAGGGAGAGCACTAAGCAAGCCAAGCTCTCCCCTTGCAACTCAAGACTTGCCCAATGATGAATACCAACCCAAGGACAAGGACCAATGCCCAATTATTCAGGTGCCCTCAGAAGACCCGGTACTGTACACCATTGCCAGACATCCCAGTAAATTGATGTCCTATCATTTCTGCTTTTGCAGTTACACAGACTCAGCACTCTTGGATTTGGGCGCAGACTGGACTCTGGTCAACAGTAGCTTTGTGGATAAGTTCAAGCTGGCTACTAATCCTTTGTGGATTAAAAACGTGGTCCTAGCTGACAAACACTACATTACCGTGACAAAGGAAACCATCCCTTCTCTGTCATGCTTGATAACCTTCACTCCACCATTCAAGGTCCTGTTATAGACTTTCCAAAGTTTGACATTGTACTGGGACTAGACTGGTTACAGAAAAACAATTCTCACGTAGACTGGACAACCTCTGTGCTGATCATCAAACGTGAAGGTGTCAACCACCAGATCTACCCTGACTCTGTGGACCAACTGCTATGCAACCACATCTTTGTACGCATCACAGAGACCCATGACAAAAAGGAAAGCCTAAAGGCAATTGACTGGGACTCCTGCCAGTATGAGATCATACACTTCAAGGATCACCAGGATACCTACACGCCTCAGGACCGCAAAATTGTGGCCCGCCATCTAGAAATCTTCAAAGAGGCTCTGCCTGGGTTGCCACCAGAAAAACACATCCAACACTCCATCCAACTTAAAGGAGCTGTACCTAAGGCTCAACCCATCTACCGCCTTACCCCAAACAAGGACAACACCCTGCGCGCTTACCTCAAGGAGATGCTAGAAAAAGGACTTATCTGCCCCTCACAGTTGCCTTTTGGTGCCGCCGTATTCTTTGTGGCTAAAAAGGACGGTACCTTACGTCTGGTCACAGACTATTGAGCCCTAAAAAAAGTTCCCATTAAGAATTGGGACATTATTTTTCTTGTTATGCCTAGGCGCCAGATTGGTTATTTTATAACTTAATCACATTATTCATATTCAAATTTTTCAGAAAGAGTAAAATACAATCAATCCCAAATATTTAATTAATCTTGGGCTTGGGTGATTTTTTAAAAAATAATTCATTGATTTTATAATTGAAAATTGCAACTTATAGTACTACTGAAAATATATTAAGTGCTACTACAAACCAAAAATATTTATGATGAGTTGCATGGGAGAGTAATAACAGCCCCAAAGCTATAAATGCTATTACCCTATCTTTGGCTCATCATAAATATTCTTAGTTTGTTTCAGAAAAAAAGGTTGTTGTTTTTGAAAGACTGATAACTCTATTTAAAATACACCCTCTAGTAAGCTGCCCTACTTCATGAACTTGCCCCAATACACTACTAGCATCTTCTGATATTTTTGTTTCTCTGGTATCATTGTGTGATTTCAAATGATAATTTATCTCAGAATATTCTGAGAAGCTTTCAAATGTTAAAGGTGAAGTATATAACTTCCCATCTTTCATCAAATATGAAAGATTAATGCACAGATTTTTAACTTCAAGCTCTCTTTTTATAGGCCTAAATTTCCTTTCATAAATATAAAAAAATGCTTTTTGGGAAACAATTGAACCAATTAAAGCTGAATTGTATAATTCTTTTCTTCTTTCTTCTTTCTTCTTTCTCACAAATATTTTTTAGATCATTAATGTTGTTAATATAAAGTACATTTTCTTTTTCCTTTAAAATTTTTGATATTACACCAAAGTGACCATCAACAATGCTTTTTCCATGGCATTCAACAAAACGGTTATATTTTATAGAACCCTTAATATATTTAGGTGCCTCTTTAAATAAGTAATATAAAAATTCATATGATCTAAAATAATTTCCATTATCTGTCCATACTTTTATATTTTTTATTTTTTTAAATCTATCTAATTTAAGAAGACTTATTAGACATTCACCTGAAAATAAAGAATCATGTGATAATATTTGAGACAAAAAATCATGATATTCATATTTAATTTTATTGTTTTCTTTAAAAACTAATGCAAACCCTAATAATGAGATTGGTTTTTTTGAATAAAAACAATTATTGGTCTCAATTGGACCACCTCCAACCTTTAAGTTTTCTTTATAATCTATAACTACAACACAAGACTCATCATCTAATTCATTAATATCTTTTTTATATTCACAATTTTGATGAACATAAAAGTCTTGGTGCTGATTAATAGTCTTTAAGTCATTGTCTATAGATTCTGGTAATGGCAAGTTTTTACTTTCACATTCTTCCTTCTTTTTTTCTAGTGAATTTTTTAAATTACAAATATTGCACATATCAGTTTGTTTTTTACTTTTTATTATATTTTTAGGAATTAATTTGTATTAAGTAGAAATTGAAACCAAAATTTCATTTTTTATTTTCATATATTTCTTTTTTGTTTTAAGTAGAGAGTATTTAATTTCAGTTGAGTAATTACTCATCACTTTTTCTATATCTTTATAAATTTTTTCAGGCACTTTTTTTGTAAACTAGCTTGTTTCAAAAGAATTTTCCAGCAATTTTTTAATTATTTTTTTAGTTATTTCTTTTTTAATGAATTTTTATTATTTTTTTGGCTTTTTTGTTTAAACTTACATTTTTATTTTTATTTATTTTTCTTGAGTATTCAAACTCACTTTTGGTTATATTAAACCCCATATCATTAAGCTCTTTTAAAGAGTAACTGGAAGTAACCAGAGATTGCAAGGCTGGGAGATGTTTTTGGGGAGAAGATTTCATGAGATCCTTTAAGTTTTCAATGAACTCATTGTCTTTTTGAATTCAAATAGTTGGCAGGAACTGAGCTTTCCCAAATTCAGTTTGAGTAAGGAAGTGCTTGATGAAATTATCAAAATCATCACCAGCAATAAAGAGGAATGCCTTTTTTAACATTGCAATTCTCTCTCTTTTTGTTGAAGCTCCCAAGGAAAAAAGGGTAGCATGGCAGAAGTAAACTTAACTGAGGACATGGTAGTATTTTGAATCTGTAATTAGGTCAGATCTCTGAAATGTGACTTAATGTTGGAGTAGTTATGATCAGAATGTGGCCTTTGAATGCGGTCTTTTGGATTAGAAGCTTTGTGGTGCTTTAGCTCTCTTATACCAAGCTAAATGACACCATTATGAAAGAAATGGTGTGATAGCTTTTATTATAGTTTGAACTTGAATTTATGTTTGCAGAAATTAATTAAATACCCAGTTTTCATGCACAAGTGATATATGTGAAGCAGCTAAGCATTATTATTACATCATATCCTCTTTGTAATCAATGCAAATCAATTAAAATGATGTATTCAGTTAATTGTAACTCTTCTGCATATTTTTAAAATGATAAAATATTAAAGAATTCCATTTAAAGAATGCTTAATTTGAGGTTTGAAGCTCACTTGAACCTTAAAATCAATCCAAACAGTGATAAAAACACCCTAACTTCAAACTATCATAAAATCCTAAATAATTGAGCTTTTTAAATAAAATAAAAATGAAAAAATAAAGCTCTCAATCTTATCTTTAATTTCATCAAATAAAAAACATCTGTTGTGTATTGAAAAAAGAGTTTTATTAGCTTTGAAGTGATCTACTTTATATCATTAGATAAACATATAATAAAATCTGGATTATGCTCTTTTGAATTACTTTTGCTTTAATATTGAGAATAGTGTACATATTAAAATTTTTACACCAATAGAAAGATAAGATTCTTAGCTTCATTTTGATAGTTTACAGTGTGAAAAAATATTAATTTTTAATTGAGTTATTAATGTTTTAAATATAAATTGTGTAATTAGTTACTTTTTCAAAATCGAACTGTGTTATGCTGCGACTTGAGCAGCATGTGCATTAGAAAATGGCCTAATCCCTAAAATAATGACCCATATATTCTCAACAGTATAATCTAATCAAATCATCTATAATCAACAAATAAAGTTATATAAATAAATATTTCTGTATGTACATTCATTAATCCTTCTTGCTTTGTTAATTTTTATTACACACCAACAGTATATAATTGGAATGAAAAACGCAAAAGAAACTAACCCAATTAAAATTGTAATATAAATTAAATATTTTTGTGTGTTATTTGGCTATTCAATTCTTCATTGATTAATTCAATTGGCTTTGCTTTGTTAATTTTTATTATACCTGACAGTATACACACGGAATCACAGAAATATATTTCAAAATAAATTAAACTAAATAAAACAAAAATAAAAAATAAAATGGAAATAAATCATTTGGAATAGCAAAGCCTTTAATTGATTGGCTGCTTGGAGAGGCACACAGGGAGAAACAAATCTGTGTGACCATAGAATTTGGCCACAGTACAGCTGGGAGGGTATGGACACCAACCTGTAGCAAATTGAACAAATCATTGGGCCCAGGTGGCGCCCTTTTCTTGATCACTTGTTTGAGCCACCTGAAGGCCTCCTCAATTGGGTTGAGGAATGGCAAATAAGAGGGGAGGAAGAGAAGACACAAAGTGGACATGGCCAACTGCTGAGAGGCAATTTCAACGCCAGGCTCAATCACTGGGAACTCATTGAGAATATCTGCCACCTTGTGAAGTCCAACGTTGTCTAGCACAATGATATTGGTGAAGCCAAAACTGGTTACTTGGAGGTGCTCCCAAACCAATCAGAGAAATTCCAAAAAAAGTCCCACTATTGTGGGAACCCTTGATCATTTGATAGAGCTCAATGCTGAGGGGACCAAGAAGGGCTACTATTGAGTAGTGTAACAGATCCAGGTCCAACCAGTCAAACTTACCATTATCTTGCCCTTGAATCTTATTGCTGTTACCTTCCTGTGACAAAGCTTTGAGGAGATTTGCCTCCAGGGAGGCAATTTTATGAGACAACACTTCATTGTCATCCCGTCAACAAGCCAGGATCTCAACACTCTTTTCCTCCCTTGATCTTAAAGCCTCAATTTCACAATTGGCCATTGCTTTTACTTGTTGTAAAATCTTATCAACTCTGACCAACAGGTTCCAAGAATCCCACACATAGATTTGGTTTCCTTGCGTGGACGTCCCTTCTTTTGCAAAGTAATCAGAATACAATTCTTCAAATACAGCTTTTACTTCCATCAAAGCCTCCTCAGGCACAGTCTTGGTGACCTCCAGACTTGCCCAAGATTCCTCCAGTGAACTTAAAGGAACTTCTTTCCTGGCAACAGCAGTTTCCACGCAAAGTACTCCAAATTTTGCTCTTTCAAAATTTAACAAAGAAGACAATAATTAAAAAGTAATTGAGGTGAAAGCGTCAAAACTGACAATATATATTTATTGAAATTTAGCTGTTTTTGCTTATATACCATTTGGGTATATTTGGCTGAAAACCCCTCCAATTTCTGAATCAACCTATGACTCAAAATGTGGTCTATGACATTTGAGTCATCCAAACCTAGATCTTTACCTAAAAGATCTCCTGAAATTCTCAGCCATTGAGAATTAACCTACGATGAGAAAGAGTCACCTGACACTATTCATCTAAATGTAACAATTTGGCATGGAGCTTCCTCAGCTCCTGGTGCCAAAACCCTGTGGAATACACACATTCCAAAACTCAGCTATCCTGTTCCAACTGGGAACCAGCTGATCAAATTTAAACCCCTATACATCATTGTCTTTATTTAGTTATCTTTGCATTTAATGGTTTTTTGCAAAAAAAACCCCATTAAAACAGTTTGAAACTCAAACCAGGTGCCACCACAGCACCCAGAAACTTTCCCAGGAGGCGCCCCAGCGCCCAAAACATTTACTGGGTGGCGCTTTACAAATCAAACTAGGCAGCGCGGCAGCGCTTCTAACCTAATTAATTTGCCAAAACGGCACTTTAACCCAAATTTGGGAGTTTACTTATGGTTAACCTTAACCAAACCTCTTGACACAGTCAAGGCAATTAAACAATATAATATAATCCTCATTAATCAGATTTTCATGAATTTATTAATTAATCTTCCCAGTTAAATAAATTGTTTTTGAGATGCCTAGTCCCCAGGATTGCTTTGGCCAATCTTGCCTCAATTTTACTAGCTAGCATCACCTGGCTAACCACCCATAATCAATTATTTTATTAAATATAATACCAAGTTTCTAGGAATCTTCACCTGAAGAATTCCTGTCAAACCTATCTACATGAAATAAACAGCAAAAACAGAACAACTTTATATTTTGGAGTATTTATTTGGCTTAATACTTGACAGTGAATGTCGTACAGTCACAAGTAGGCAACAGACTGGACAGCCTCACACACAGACATGCCTTTCTTTTCACCTTTGGGGACATACCCATACTTGTTGCACATTGACAACGCAAAGGAAGACTTGTCAATGCAGTAGAACTTGACTGTGCCCTTTTCCTTGAGAGCAGTAACTGTCTTGGCATATTTCTGGCAGTAGACAACATTGTCTGGGCCATTTCAATTGTACAGAGATACATCAAGTTTCTTCCAGGAGAATTTCAGTTTTGTGACTGCGCAGTAGCAAGTGGAAATCAAAGCCTGGATTACAAAAGCAGACTCAACCATTGACTGAATATTTTCCAGTTCAAGATAGCATGTCTGCTAAATCCACTGTCAGATGGCCCTCAGATGTTGCTTGACTAATAAAACTGGTTTGCACTTGGATTTCTCTAAAATCCTGTCATATTAGTGGCTTTCTTGCAGTCAGTTGTCTCTTCCATGAGTCTCATGAAGGTCTCCCAGGTGGAATTGGGGATGTCATAATACTTTGGCTTTTTGGCGGTAGGAAGCAACTCCTCAGGCTCAGCCACAACACAGGGCTTAGGCACTTGGCTGTAGAATGCAGCAACCTTCATTAGCCCCTTCAGTCCTTTTTTGCTTGGTAATACTGTCAAAACTGTAGGCTCAACCTGCCAGCAAGGTTCCAACCAAGCAGCTTTGTGACCCGCAATCCAACTTTCCAGTGGCCTGTAGCCAAACCAGGAAGTCAACTTGAACTGCCAAATCCATGAACATTAACAGATGATGATCCTTTACAGTGGATACCTTGTTTTGGCACTTGAATTATTACCAGGATTAAGCCAACCTCTTCACCATCTAATTGTGTGATCAACAATCATGTTCCTATTATCCATTGATTCACTATGACTATATAATCACTATCTCTCAATAAAGAATATTATCTAGTTTCAAAATATTTTTCCCCTTGTAACTCTGCTAAAACAGCACAGTTACAATATTGGTAGCACAGGTAGGATTTCATCCTACTTTAGTCACCAAAAGTCTGCCTGTTGCCTGTACTTGCTGCGGCCAACAATCCTCAATAGAATCATGTCTGGCCTCCCTGTGAGAGAGGGGGGCTAAAAAAACTAAGTTTGGCTCCCATCCCGGGGGAAGAATTCATCAAGACACCATCCAGTGCAGGACAGGGATGGCCGCTCAAAGTTGCGTCCATAAGGAGGAAACAGAAGATAGTTGGGGAAAGTAGGAGTCCAACCCCATCAGAATCATCCCACTGAGCAACCAGGGGGCGCACTTGGGGGTAGACTCCAGATCAGCCTTGTCTCCTCCATGGACCAGTACAACTGGGGCCTCAGAGGAAAGAGGCAACAGGGAAGACAGGACTGGGGACACTGTTGGGGGAAAGATCAGGGGTCACAAACTTGAGGTCATCACAGGTGAGGCTTCTTACAACATTCTCACTAGTGGTGAGGATATCCTGAGCTTGCCCAGGAATGTTACCAAATACGTGTAGGAGTTGGTCTGGATTAGCACCCACGCAATGGAGTGAATGAAAAATACACCCCCAAAGGTCAGGGGTGGCGCACCATATCATCACCAAGGCTGGGGCCACAGTGAACACAAAAGATTTAGCAAAAGGTACCAACATTTTACTTGAATCTACAGCAGAGACCAGCAAGAAGCAATTTTTCTCTTAAATTTTGTCTTTTTAAAAACAAAGGAAGCAACCAGAAAGGGACCAAAGACAAGCTAGGAGGTCCAAGAAGGTAAATGGGACACAAAGAACAACAGCCGCAGAAAAAGGGACTTTGAAAGCGGAGGTTAGAGTTTTTAGGGTGTAAATGAAGCCGCAGGTAAAACAAAAGCAAAAGAGAAATGAATTTGGACTTTAAATAGGTAATCATATTGAATGAACCACTAATTTTTAAGTTTGAATGGTTCTCTTTTAAAGCAAAAACAAAAAGCTTTTATGTTGACACTGACAGTGTGTAGGAGGCTCCAAGTAGACGTGGAGGGGCCCGGGAACAAAGGAAAGAGGTAAGGGAAAAGGTGACCAATGCTAACACTTTTTAGAAAATTGGAGGGGATCAAATGGGATCCAAAATTAACCAAAATTTAAGTAAAGGGCCAAACATTAATTTGTAAGAATGAGCAAGCAGGGGACCAAAAGTCCCCTGCCTTGTTTTAAGGGTAGCAATCCAAATTCAAAGATCACCTGACCCAGAGGCGCAGATTTGAATAGCTGTAGGAGAGATTTTGCCGGGCAGATCCAGCAAGCTGGAGGGGTTTGCACCAATTTATGACCCCAACTCTGATTGGTTGGAAACAAATGAATGGGACAGGTCACCATTCAATCCAGCTAAGTTGGAATTTAATGATTTGGCAGTAGTGCAACCTGATTGTTTAGACCTAATTAATTTTAAATGTGGTTGTGCCCAAGCCAAAAAATAGTCCAAATTAATCAGGGATTCCTCCCAAGTAGGAACAGAGTTCCCAACATCAAAATTTTCCACCTGAGAGGGGTACGCCAACACAATTCTCTTGTCAACTGTGTGGGCTAAATCTTCAAAGGAGTTTAGGGGCTTGGCTGGCTTCTGAGGAGATTTCTTGGTGCAATGTGGGAAGATTGTCCTATCCAAGGCCAAAGGGGGAGTAACTTTACACTCCTGCTAGACTGGACTCCATACACATCTGGTGCTAAGATACCTGATGGTTTTTTCCTGTACCAGAACATGGTGATCCCACTGCCCGCCTTCAATGCCATGTCTGCACAAGGTTTCTTCTAGACGGCTGCTGCCATACCTTGACCAACTGAAAAAAGCATCATGCCAGCCTACGTAGCTCAAACACTCCATAGCGCTGCCTTGGAACCTTTTGCTGGGGCCAATGACAACAACACTGCCACATGGATTCAGTCTGCCCAAAGCAAGTTGGCCCAAATTGAATGCCCACAACGCTTTTGGATTGCAGAAATCTCCATTTGACTGACTCATAACACTGGTACCTGGTGCAATAAGTGGCATGAAGAGCACACCAAAACAAATTGGGACACGTTCAAACAAGACTTCTTGGCAAGATTTGTGCTGAAGGACACCACACTCATGATCATACTCCAAGTAAAGAACCTAACCCAAACTGGCATAGTGAAGGAACTCACCCACGCTTACAAGGAACTCTGACTACTTGTCCCCTATAATATGGCCTTTGACACTCCAGCTACCCACCTCATGTACTACAACACACTCAAGTTGCATGTAATGAGGCATGAAACCTGGACCAAGCAACCAACTTGCAAAGTCTGTACTGTGAGGCAGAGAAAGCAGAATAAACATCCAACGCCCTTCACAAGGTGCAAACTGGGAAAAGAGAAAGACCTAAGGACTCTCACCCAGCCAGGCGTTCCAACCAATCACCCCCTGGGAACAGTAATAACAATGCAAACCACAAACCTGCGGGCTCAAATGGACATGGAAATGGAAACAACGGTCAGTCAAACCATACCCACTTCTGTGTCACCACCACAAAAGACGCCCAAGACAAGGGAAAAGCCTGGGGAGAGCACTAAGCAAGCCAAGCTCTCTCTGAACAATTCCTGTCTTATCCTTTTTGTTTTTGAAGTTAAACAGGCTCAGCACTCCTGGAATTGGGCGCAGATTGAACCCTGGTCAACAGCAGCTTTGCAGATAAGTTCAAGCTAGCCACCAATCCTTTGCGGATTAAAAACATGGTCTTAGCCAATGAACACCACATTGCTGTGACAAAGGAAACTGCCCCTTCTCTATTATTCTATAGAACCTGCATTCCACCATCCAAGGCCCTGTCATTGACTTTCTAAAGTTTGACATCATACTGGGGCTGGACTGGTTGCAAAAAAACAACCCTCATGTGGATTGGGCGACCTTAGCATTGACCATCAAACATAAAGGCGTCAATCATCAGATCTACCCTGATTTTGTGGACCAACTCTTATGCAATCACGTCTTTTTGCGCATCACAGAGACCCTGGACAAAAACAGAAAACTTCAAGACACTCAACTGGGACTCCTGCCAATACAAAATCATACATTTCAAAGATCATCAGGACACTACCACACCTCAATATTGTGAAATTGTAGTCCGCCATCTAGAAATCTTCAAAGAGGCTCTGCCTGGGTTGCCACCAGAAAAACACATCCAACACTCCATCCAACTTAAAGGAGCTGTACCTAAGGCTCAACCCATCTACCTCCTTACCCCAAACAAGGACAACACCCTACGCGCTTACCTCAAGGAGGTGCTAGAAAAAGGACTTATCTGCCCCTAACAGTTGCCTTTTGGTGCCACCGTATTCTTTGTAGCAAAGAAAGATGGCACCCTACATCTGGTCACGGACTATTGAGCCCTAAACAAAGTCACTATCAAGAACTGTTACCCACTACCACTCATTAACAATCTCTTCAATGCCTTGAGCAGCGCCTCAGTCTTCTCCAAGATTGACATAGCTGCAGGCTACAATCAGATCCATATTAAGGAGGAAGATATCCCCAAAACGGCCTTCTGTACTAAGTACAGCTCACATGAGTGTGTGGTGCTTAACTTTGGAATGACTAACATCCTGTCAACCTTTGTGACCTTCATGAACAAAGTATTTGCCCCTCACATTGGCAAGCACGCCCTGGTGTACCTTGACAACATTATTGTCTATAGCCCCTCACTGGAACAACACCACAAGGGCTTGAAAGCGGTCTTTGCCACCCTGGGGCAACATAAGCTGATAGCCAAGCCCTCCAAGTGCCAGTTCTTCTGCAAACAGCTACCCTTCTTGGGACACATAGTCTCAAAGGATGGCATTTAACCTGACAGCCAGAAAATCCAAGCCATTTGTAAAATTCCGCCACCAAAGGACAAATCAGAATTCTGTACTTTCTTGGGAATGATTGTATATGTACACCAATTTATACCCAACTGTGGCGTCCTGACTGCACCCCTGTCTGCCATAACTGGCACTAAATCCAAATTTGTATGGACCTCTCAGTGTGACCTTTGCTTTAGACGCCTCAAGGAGAAACTCATGACAGTGCCCATCCTACAATACCCCAAACATGATGGAGAATATCAAATAGAGACAGACACCTCAGATGCATTCATTGGAGGGGTACTAAAAATAAAAAATGATGTCAACTTCCTACAGATAGCCTATGAATCACACAAACTAAAAGATGGCAAGTGCCAAAACCCCATACACAATAAAGAGTTGTTGGTGATTGTGCACTACCTAGTTAAATGGCGTGGTTATCTAGAACAGCAAGAGGAGTTCACAGCATTGACTGACCACAAGTTGCTTATATACTTCAAGACCCAAGAAAACCTATCCTGCCAGCAAGCCTGCTGGATGTAAATCATGTAGAGGTTCAACATGCTCATACAATACAAGCCTGGTCCATAACTTGCCATGACAGATGCACTCTTGTGCCTGTATGTCAGGACCACGCAAGATGAAAATGGGTTCAACCCAGACTGGCCTCTCCTGGTACTCCAAACAAAGGACAAAGGTTTCCCCATGGCACCATAGACATAACAAAAGAAACTGTCATTAAGAACAAGCACCTCTTTGCTGACGTGTACAGGACCTTACATCAAAAGATGTCTGATGGAACCTCCATTCCTTACGTTCCCACACATAAGCAAGTTGACACCATCCTACATTACCATAGAGACCCAGGACACACAAAAAGATGCAACCTCTAAAAATTCCTTAAACACAAAGCATAATGGCCAACTCTATACTGGGATGTCCAGGAAGTCTTGAACCAATACAATTTATGTGAGAAATTTTCAAAAAGCAATACTCCCCCTAAGTCAGTACTACATATTCACACACAACTACCCTTCAAGGTGTGGGCCCTAGACATTGTGGGCCCATGTCAGGGAAACATAATAAAAAAAGTACATTATTACTGCAATAGACTTTGCCACACAATGGCCAGTGGCACAAGCAGTAAAAACACATATAGGCAACAGCGTGCGGCAATTCATAGGAAAAGAAATAATCAGCAAGTCCAGAAAAAGCAAGAACTCCTGATAACCAATGGGGGCAAAGAATTAACCTCCAAGAACACCAAGGTATACCTCACCAAAAATGGGGTCCAGCACACAGTGACAACACCTTACCATCCTCAGGCCAATGGACACATGGAGCGGCTAAATGGCAGCCTTGTGCAAGCCTTGGCCAAACTCACTGCCAGGAGACCTGAGGACTGGTACAAGCAGCTACCAAATGCATTGCTATTATGCCAAGCTTGTGTGAACAGATCCACCGGGAAAAGCCCCTTCAAGTTAGTTTAGGGCACACAGCTGAATATCATCCAAGCACTATCAGGACCTAAGCTGGAAATACCAAGCAAGTTTCACCCTGCTCAGATCCCCTGGTCATACAGGCCAACAGCAATCAAGCAGAAAAAGAAGAAATCGTCTACAAAAGACCTGTGTCCCCATCCAGAACAGACATGAGGTCGGCAACAAAATCTGGGTCATGAACACCAACAAAAGCAAACTACAGACAGAGAAAGTAGGCCTTGCCATCATCATAAAGGTAAACAAAAACAACACTTACCTTGTTCAAGGACTCAGAAAACGTAAACAAGACAAAGTCCTCAACCATGATTGCCTGAGACCCTGTAAAGCAATTCAGAAGCAACAGGAAACTGTCCTACCTGCCACCAAACAGCAGCTAGTACAATATGGCGCTGGGCTCCTGACAACCTATCCCCAGAGGAAGCCGACCTTCAGCCGGGGGTGTCAAAACTGCAGGCTCAACCCGCCAGCAAGGATCCAACCAAGCGGGCTTGTGACCTGCAGACTGACTTCCCAGTGACCCTTAGCCAAACCAGGAAGTCAACTTTAACTATCAAATCCATCAAAATGAACAGATGATGATCCTTTACGGTGGATACCTTGTTTTAGCACTTGACTCATTACCAGGATCAAGCCACCCCCTTCTTCCATCCAACCATGTGATCAACAATCATGTTCCTACTATCTTTTGATTTACTATGACTATATAATCACTATCTCTCAATAAAAATTATTAGTAGTTTCCAAATATTTTTCCCTTGTTACTCTGCTAAAACAGCACAGTTACAACAATACTGGGGCAGCTTGTCCTTGTCTCCCTCATCAGAATCACTCACGTAAGGCTCATACATGATGTCCAGGACTGGCTTGACCTTTTCCAGAAGGGTTACCAAAACACCATCACAGCCGTAGACAAGGTCATACACCAAGGACACCCTCTCAATAGTGAGTCATTTACTGTTTTACTGGTGATGACCTGGGTGAATTTTTGGATCAGCTTCTGGATCTGGGAGTTGATGCTCCGCCCCCTAGCAGCTTGTGCTCCTTGGACCAGCTGTGTCAGTGCAGCGGCACTATTGAAATCTCCTCTCCTGTCTTCTTCCTGAGTAGGCACTTGTGTTGCACTGACTCTGTACTTAGACCCACAGGGGTAACTGCAACTGCAGCACACAATGGGTCCATTGTCACTCTGTTGTTGTGAAGCTTCCATTTTGGTATAAAAAACAAAATTACAACATTTTATCTATATAATTTATTTATTCTAATATTTATCTCTCCATATTTAATAGCATGAAAGCTTGTAGTCACTACCATTTATTTTGAATTAGATTTTTAGATTTCTATATTAATTATTTTTGATCAGAAATTTGCACTGTTGATTATGAGTTTGGATAAATTTGATCTTTATATTGATTTTAATTGTCAAAACAGCAGGCTTGACCCACCAACAAGGCTATAACTAAGCAGGTTTGTGATCCACAACCCAATCTTCCAGTGACCTATAGCCAAACTAGGAAATCAATCAAATTACAAAATCCAAAAACATGAACAAATTATGATCCTATATGGTGGATACCTTGTTTTGGCACTTGACTCATTAGCAGGATCAAGCCGACCTCTTCACCATCCAATTGTGTGATCAACACAATCATGTTCCTGTTACCTTTGATTCACAATGACTATATAATCACTATCTCTCAATAAAGATTATTATCTAGTTTCTAAATATTTTCCCCCTTGTAACTCTGTTAAAACAGCACAATTACAACATTGGTAGCAGAAGTATGTTTTCATCCTACTTTATTCTCCAAAATTCCACCTGTTTCCTGTACTTGCCACAGCCAACAATCCTCAATAGAATCATGTCTGGCCTCCCACTAGACTAGACGCCATACACGCCAGGTACCGCAATACCATAAGGGCTCATACTATGCCAGAACAAGCTTACACTGGTCCCTTCCTTCAACGCCCTATCAGAACAAGGATTCTTTCAAACACCTATCACTACGTCTTGAGCCACAATAGAGGAAGAAGCCATGCCTGAATATGTGGCACAACAACTTTAGTGTGCCACCTTGGAGCCATTTGATGGAGCCAACAACAATAACACTGCAGATTAGATATAATCTGCCCAAAGCAAACTGGTGCAGATTAAATGCCCATAACGCTTCTGGATTGCAGAGATATCCATTCAAATCATGCATGATGCAGACACCTGGTGTGATAAGTGGCTTGAAGACCATACCAAAACAGATTTTGACACTTTCAAAAAAGGTTTCTTGGCAAGATTTGTACTAAAGAACACTGCCCTCATGATTATCTGCCAAGTGAAGAACATGACCCAGAGAGGCAGTGTAAAGGAGCTCACACATGCTTACAAGGAACTCCACTTATGTGCCTGTAGATATGGCCTTTGACACTCCAGCCACACACCTTATGTATTACAACGCCTTCAAGTCACACGTGATGAGACATGTTAACCTGGACCAAGTAACCAACTTGCAGAGCCTGTACTATGAGGCAGAAAAAGCGGAACAAACGTCCAACACCCTCCACAAGGCACAGACTGAAAAGAGAGAAAAACCCAAGGACCTCACTCATCTGGACGCGCCAACTGCCCCTTACCTGGCAACCATAACAACAATAAAAATTTGAACCATAAACCTGCAAGTTCAAATGGTCACAGTAATGGGAACAATGGACAGTCAAACCATACACACTTCAGAGTCACCACTACCCAAGACAATCAGGACAAGGGAAAAGCCCAGGGAGAGCATTAAGCAAGACAAGCTCTCCCAAGACTTCCCCTAACTTGCCCAGTGCCAAATATCAACCTGAGGATCTGGACCAATGATCCAAGTACCCTCATGAGACCTGGTCCTCTACACTGTTGCCAGACATCCAAATAAACTGATATCCTATCCTTTCTGTTTTTGCAGTTACACGGGCTCAGCACTTTTAGACTCAGGCACAGATCAAACACATGTGAACAGTAACTTTGTGGACAAGTTCAAGTTAACCACTAATCCTTTTCAGGTTAAAACATGGTTTTAGCTGACAAAAATCACATTGCTGTGTCATAGGAGACTGCCCCTTTCTCTATTGTACTAGAGAACCTACACTCCACCATCCAGGGACCCGTCATTGACTTCCCTAGATTTGACATTGTACTTGGACTGGACTGGCTACTAAAGAATAACCCCCACGTTGACTGGGTCACCTCTGTATTGACCATCAAGCATGAAGGAGTTAACCGCCAAATCTACCCTGACTCTGTGGACCAGCTCTTACAGGACCACATCTTTGTATGTATCACAGAGACTCTGGAAGAAAAGGAGAACCTCAAGGCAAATGACTAGGACTCCTGCCAGTACAAGATCATACATTTCAAAGGCCATCAGGACACCACCACACCTCAAGACAGAGATATTGTAGCCCACCATCCGGAAATATTCAAGGAGTCTCTACCAGGCTTACTGTTGAAAAAACACATATAGTACTCTATTTAACCCAAAGGAGCAGTACCCAATGCGCGCCCTATCTACCGCCTCACACCAAATGAAGATGAAGTCCTCCGCTTTTACCTCAAAGAGGCACTAGAAAAAGTTCTTATCCTCCCCTCACAGTCTCCCTTTGATGCCGCTGTGTTTTTTGTGGCCAAGAAGGATGGATCCCTCAGCCTTGTAACTGACTATTGCGCCCTCAACAATGTCACCATCAAGAATTGTTACCCACTTCCAATTATTGATGATCTCTTTGATGCCCTGGGCAGAGCAGCTGTTTTCTCCAAGATTGATCTAACAGCAGAATACAACTAGATCCTTATCAAAGAGGAAGACATACCCAAAACAGCCTTCTGCACCAAATATGGGTCATATGAGTGTGTTATGCTTAATTTTGGGATGGCAAACACACCCTCAACCTTTGTCACCTTCATGAATGAGGTTTTTGCCCCCCACACATTGTTACACACGCTCTAGTATACCTAGACAATATCATTGTATACAGCCCCTCAGTGGAGCAACACCATAAAGATTTGGAGGCAATCTTTGTCACCCTAGCACAACACAAGCAGCTGACCAAGCCCTCTAAGTGCCAATTATTCCGCAAACAGTTATCTTTCCTAGGGCACATAGTCTCAAAAGATGGCATCAAACCCAACAGTCAAAAGATACAGGCCATCTGAAAGATGCCATCACCCAAGGATAAGTCAGAACTCCGCACCTTCTTGGTAATAGTGGCCTATGTATGACGCTTCATACCTGACTGTGGCGTTTTGACTGCCCCCTTATCCGCCATAACAGGTGCCAAGTCCAAGTTTGTATGGACCCCCAACATGACCTCTGTTTTAGATGCCTCAAGGAGAAAATCACAACAGCTTCTATCCTACAGTAGCCCAAACATAATAGGGAGTACCAAATGGAAACAGATGTCTCAGATGCATCCATTGGGAGAGTACTACAAATCAAAAACAATAACGGTGACTTCCTGCCTGTAGCCTACAAATCACGCAAACTGACAGACGGCAAGTGCCAATATCCTATACACAACAAAGATTTGTTGGCAATTGTACACTGCCTAGTCAAATGGCATTGTTATCTAGAACCACAGGAAGAATTCACAGCATTGACCAACCACAAGTTGCTCATATATTTCAAAACCCAAGCAAATCTATCTCGCCGCCAAGCCTGGTGGATGGAGCTATTGGAGAGATTTAATATGCTCATACAGTACAAACCTGGTCCTGAGCTTGCCATGGCAGATGCCCTGTCCTGCCTGTATGTCCGTGCTTCAAGAGGAGAGAATGGGCTTGACCCAGACTGGCCTCTCTTAGTGCTATAAACAAAGGACAAAGGGTTCCCCCCTGGCACCACCAACATAATAAAAGAAACAGTCATCAAGAATGAACACCTCTTTGCTGACGTATACAGGACTCTTCACAGAAAGATGACTGACGGCACAACCATTCCCTACATCCCCACGCATCAGCAAGTAGACACCATCCTACGCTATCACAGAGACCTTGGACATACCAAGAGCCAAAACCTATATGAGTTTCTTAAGCATAAGGCCTGGTGGCCAACTTTATATTGCAATGCTTAAGAAGTTCTAGACCAATGCAAGGTGTGTAAGAAGTTTGCAAGAAGTGAGACCCTGCTAAGTCTGTGTTACCCATCTGTTGCCAATTATCTTTCAAGGTATGGGCCCTAGACATTGTGGGCCCCATACCCAGAAAGCACAAAAACAAGAAATATATCATCACAGCCATTGATTTTGCCACTTGCTGGCCAGTGACGCAAGCAGTAAAGGCACACACAAGTAATAACTTATTGTACTTCATAGGCAAAGAATTATTAGCAAGTTTGGAAAGCCAGAACTGTTAATCACCAATGGGGCAAAGAATTAACCTCCAATAAAACCAACATATACCTTGCAAAGAACAGGGTCCAGCATACAGTAACAACGCCTTACCACCCTCAGGTCAATGGACAGGTTGAGTGGCTCAACAGCAGCTTAGTACAAACCCTTGCCAAACTCACTGCGAGGAGACCTGAGGACTGGTACAAGCAGCTATCAACTACATTGCTAGTATGCCAAACTTGTGTGAAAAGATCCACCGGGAAAAGCCCCTCTAAGTTTAGATAGCACACAGCCCAATATCATCCAAGCACTATCAGGACCTAAGCTGGAAATACCGAGCAAGGTTCCACCCCGCTCAGATCCCCAGGTCATACAGGTCAACAGCAATCAATCAGAAAAAGAAAACAAGCGTCCCAAAAGACATTTTCCCACATGAAAAACAGACACAAAGTTGGCAATGAAGTCTGGGCACTAATCACAGACAAAAGCAAGCTTCAGCCCAAAAAAGTAGGACCTTCTGTAATCCTAAAGGTAAAAAAATAACACTTACCTAGTATAAGGACTTGGCAAACAATGACAAGATAAGGTTCCACATAATGATTGACTGAGACCCTGCAAGGCCCAACAAAAACAGCAAGAAACCATCTTACCAGCAACCAAACAACAGTTGGTCCAGTACAGCGCCTGGGCTCCTGACAACCTCCCTGAAAACCTACCTCCTGAGGAGGCCAACCTTCAGCTGGGGGTGTCAAAACAGCAGGCTTGACCTGCCAGCAAGGTTACAACTAAGCAGGTTTGTGACCTGCAACCCAACCTTCCAGTGACCTGTAGCCAAACTAGGAAGTCAACTCAAATTAACAAATCCAAAAACATGAACAAATGATGATCCTTCACGGTGGATACCTTGTTTTGGCGCTTGACTCATTAGCAGGATCAAGTCACCCTCTTCACCATCTAATCATGTGATCAACACAATTATGTTCCTGTTATGTCCTGATTCACAATGACTATATAATCAATATCTCTCAATAAAGATTATTATCTAGTTTCTAAAAATTTTCCCCTTGTAACTCTGCTAAAACAGCACAGTTACAACATAATCCCAAAACAGACACTCAGAATATTTATTCCCTTTTTTATTCTAGATTGCATTCTTAATTAGGATGATCTGGTAACAGTATTATAGATTCATTAAGTGTTTTGATATTTCTGTTGTCAGATTCAGATTCTATTGAGACTTGTTGTTGGATTGAGCTCATAACTTTTGTGACTGAGTTTCATGTGTTCACAAAAAAACATAGTAAACATAGTAGATGTGTTCTGGTGTTTGATACAATCATTGGTGAATTTTTAAGCATCTGTCCTCATTTTGATTAGGTTGTTGTATTAATGGATATTTTGCCAAATAGCGCTCATTTTCTATGAAATTATCTTCTATTTAGATCTATCATGGTGAAATTTGTTTTGTGACTGAGTTCATGCGTTCTAAACTGACTAATATATGTTTATATCAGCAGGTTTAAAATCTAAAGTATAATTGATACAGCAAACATATGGTGTATAAACGTCTGGCACTATAGTTATCATTGATTACTATACACATACAATCAGTAGATTAACATAATTGATATGACTATTATACAGTGTATAATTGTTGATTGCTATAGTAATCCCAGTGATTACACGGTGTGTAATCACCAGATCATTGATTGTATATATCTCATTCTATCTTATTGGAAATTGTATCAACTCAGCCCCACTCAGCCTGAAGAGAGTATATCAAACAAGTGATATGTGAATGGCAAGGCAATACCAAGTTTGGATCAGCATTAAATGGCGTATAATTGGTTCCTTATCAGTTTGGGCCAGAATTACACGGCAGATAATCCACAAGTTGATATTGGATCAAGTCTGTTATTTATTGGCGTATAATCCTCAATTCAAACCGTCATATTAATAAGCAGAAGGCTCACCAGCCAGAAAAGGGTCACTTATTAAGCTCTAGAAATGGAAAATAGGAATATTGGAATTTTACCTTCCAGATTAAGAGGATTAAAATAGGACTATTTCTAAGCAAAAACCAAATACAACATAGTTTACTAGTACCATAAGAGGCGCGTAAAGATACAGCCAATTGATAATTGTCAGTAGGATAGCTCAAGGAGAGCGTAGACTGTAGCTGAAGTGCCATGTATGTCTTTCTAAGACCAGTAGCAGCACATATGCCAAGGACAATCAATCAGGATAGGCGTATTCAGCAAGGATAGACCTATTGTAAAGGTAGTCAACTGAAACTGTCTGAAAAGACAAGAACAAGGGTTGCTGCAGTATTTATAGATACAGACACCTGTGTTGTGTTTGGCTCCAGGGGACAACATCCTGGTGGACACGCCGGGAAATCTTTATTACAAAAGATTTGAGGTTTGAAGCTAGCCTTGGGTTAGCCTTCAGGGCAAAATTAAGTGAACATACCTTAATTTCCTGGAAAACAAGATGTAAAAGTCCTTTTGGCAAAAAGGACAGGAAAAGCTTGAAGATTATAAAAGCCAACACAAATGTGGATAAACTTAAACTTTATTGGGAATGAAGATTCTACTTTAAATAGTAGACAATGGTCGGAGATCACTCAATAGAAAGACAGAGTGGATGAAGGGGTCATGCTGGGATGAGGTCATACCGGGATCAACCACAGACAGGTAAAATAATCCGGAATGGGTGGATATTGAACCAGACCCATTTGCAGAAGGCAAGGAATTTCCGAACTTGAATGTGAAACCAGATAAATCTTTGCAACTATCAATATTCAAAGGGCAAATTGAAATAGCATTAATAGCGCAATTTACAACATCTCCCCCCTCAAAGTTGGACGGAGGGAGTTGATACTTGCAAAGGAATTTAGAGTGAATGCGGGCAAAGGGACAGCCAGACAATAGTAGCTTCACAGTGTACTCAAAACCCTTCTTGAAGGTAACCTCACAGGGCCCAACCCAGAGGGAATCCAGCTTGTGGGCTCTACCACCTGTACAATTCTGGTAGTAGAGAACTAGATTGCCTATCTGGTATTTGGGGAGGGGGGCTCTAGAAGCATTGGACGGAGAAAGCTCCAAAGCCTTAACCTTATAAGCAGTGGAGTAGACAGTTGCCTGGATGTCAATGATACAGTTGGTCAGGTCTTTCACATGGGTCTCAGGATTTGCAGATGTATCATACTCTATCAGAGGAGGTCCCAAGATTGAGGGGGTAGTGGCCTCACGTCCATAAAGCATGGCAAAAGGGGATTGGCCAGTCACCTGATCTCTACTAAGGCAGTAGGCAAAGAGGGCGGCAGGGAGGAACAAGTCCCAATTGGCAGCGTCAGAGAGTGTGAGTTTTCTCATAATGGATACTAGGGTGGAGTTGGCACATTCAACAGTTCCATTAGTGGAGGGATTATATGGCGCAGAAAATGACTGATGAGTCCCCATAGCTTCAACAATAGAGGTGATGAGGCAAGCATTAAAATTGGTGCCATTTTCTGAGAGCAGGACTTGAGGGCAGCCATGTTGATAGAAGATATCTTGCAGCAAGAAAGTAGCCGTGGTCCTAGACGTTATATCTTTTGTTGCTCTGGCTTCAACCCATTTGCTAAAGTGGTCTATAGCAACCAAAATAAACCAACATCCAGACCTAGAATGGGGGAAGGGCCCAACAGCATCAATACTCACTGTATGGAAGGCATGCTTTGGAGGGATGAGTTGGAACTGGTGTTGGGAAGGACAAGGACGTTGGAGTTGACAGGAATGGCAGGAGTCAAGGACATCAGGGATCAAGAGGCGCATGTTTTCCCAGTAGAAGTTTTTGCACAACCAGTCATGAGTCTTGGCTATGCCTCCATGGCCAGTGTCAATGTGAGCTTGGAGGATGATGGCTATCCTCATACTAGGGTAAACATAAGGTAGGTAGGAATTGTTAACCTTCTTGAAGAGTTGTCTATCACAAATTATGGTGTCCTTGGATAGGGTCTGTAGAGCTAGGTGGATATCTTTAGGCTCAGTGGTCCAAGAGTCAGGATACTCTATTAGCTCATATAGGCAATCATCATCAGCGGGGTGGATAGCCAGGATTGGCATCCTTAACAGGCCATCACCGTTCTGATGTTGGGCCCCAGGATGGTGTACCACAGTGAAATCATACCCTTGCAGACGTAGAGCCCAACGTGCTAACTGACCTTCAGGTTCCTTTAGCTGTTGTAACCACTTGAGAGAGGAGTGATCAGTGACTACTGTGAAGTGGGTTCCATAGATGTAATGCCAAAACTGTTTCACAGCATGCAGTACAGCCAAACATTCCTTCTTGGTAACACTGTAGTTCTTTTTGTGCTTATTAAGGACCCTTGATGAGTAGGCTACAGGTCAATCTACACCTTCATTGTCAAGTTGGGCCAGGATAGCACCCACAGCTACTCCACTAGCGTCAGTATACAAGATGAACTCTTTATCATAATCAGGATAGACTAAGATAGGAGCCTCCTTAAGCTTGGCCTTCAGCGCTTCAAATGCTTGTTGTTGGCTGTCAGTCTATTCAAAGAGGACGTTGCAAAGCAGTTGGACAAGGGGTTCACTCAGTTCAGCAAAGTCAGGGATGAATTGTTGGTAGTAACCCATCATACCAAGGAATACTTGTACCTCTAAAAGATTTGTGGGAGGTAGCACCTTGTCAATGGCTTCCACCTTGTTATTCATGGGGCGGTTTCCAGTCTGAGTGACTTCATGTCCTAGAAACTCAAGTCATTCCTTGAATAAGGAGCATTTGGAGGGTTTGAGTTTCAGGCCAGCCTCACAGATCTTGATGAAGACAGCCTTGAGATGCTCCAAGTGGTCAGTAAAGGTAGCGCTGAATACGGTGATATCATAAATATACACAAGGACACAAGAGAGCTTTAAGTCTCGTAGGATGGAATCCACAGCCCGCTGAAATGTGGCAGGGGTATTGCATAATCCCTGGGGCATACAAGTGGGTTCAAAGAGACCCTCTGACGTGATGAGTGCAGCCTTTTCTCAATCTTCAGGTTATAGGTCAACCTGCCAGTACCCTGAAGCCAGATCCATGGCCAAGAAAAACTTGGAACCACCCAGTTGTCTGAGAGCATTGTCAATTCTGGGCAAGGGGTACAAATCTTTCTTAGTGAGAGAGTTCAGGCGACAATAATCCATTACAATGCGGTGTCCCCCATCTTTCTTCTTGAGGATCAGTAACGGGGAAGCCCAAGGACTTTGGGAAGGAGCCAGTAATCCAGCGTCTAGAAGTTGCTTGAGTTCTTTAGAGACTTGAGCATCTTCCACCCTGCTATGACGGTATGGTTTGGCACAAAAAGGGGGCACATCCCCAGTATCAATCTGATGGATGACTCCTTTAGCTAGGCCATAGTCTGTAGGTCCAGAGGCAAAGATGTCACTGAACTAATTGAGTAGGTCCAATACGTCCTTTTGTTGAGCAGGAGACAATTGGGGGAAATCAGCAGCACTGAACAAGGAGAGAACTTGCGGATCATTTTCAGGTAGGTTGAAGTCACTAAAAGTTCCAAAGGGGTAGAGGGAGGATACTTGTTCTGCTCCAAGTACACAATCATGACCTACAACCTGGCCTCTGGTTACTTGCATGGGCAGGGCTGTCAGGTTAGCAAGCAGTAATTGCACGGGCTCTTTGTGGGTTTGGTCTAAAATCCCTGGACATAGGCAAGGCTTGGTACAACTCAAGGATTCAGGTGAGTAAAGCTCCAAGAAGGACTTTTCAGGCAGCTCATAGGAAATCTGGGAGTCAATCACCACTTGAGAGCCTGGGGGGATGGTGATAGCGGCTGGCGCTAGCAGGGGTACCCCTTCTTCCGCAGGGCAGGAAGGAGGAGGGGTACACATGTTGGAGGAGTGAGTCCTATACTTGAGGGAGAAGATACCTGTAGGGTACTCAAGCACGCAAGTTTTAAGACGTTTGCCTGGGAGGCGCGGAGGTTCCTCAAAAATCAAAGGAACTTCATATCCCAAGAGCAAAAGGTATCCATCTTGTAAGTTTATAATCCCGTTGTATTTGCAGAGGAACTGGGCACCAACCAAGAGGTCATAGCTTTTGTTCTCTAGAACCACAGCAGGGGAGGCAATAATGAGTTTCACAAACCTCATGGGTAGAGCGGAGTAGGCACCAATGGCTCAAGTTTGGGCCATACCAGCTGTGCCATACAACTGCGTGTAGTTGAGGTCAGGGGCCAACTTAAGTTTCTTCATTAGCTTGGAAGATACCACGTTGACTGGGGAACCCATGTCCAAGATGGCCTTGATTTTGACCTTTTGGATTGATACTTCCACGTGGATTGTATCTTTCCCAAAGGGAGGCAAGACTGCCAACACATCTTGTGCAGCCTCTAGCTCCTTTTCCTATTTGGCCAGCATACACTGTAACGCAGGGATTTCCTTATACACAGTCTGTAGTGGAAAGATATGGTTACATTGTGGAAAAGAGCTTTGGCTAACTCTGCTACTTCTTCAGAGGAGTCAACCAAGACAGGAGGTCAATGGGCTTGAGATAGGTAAGTGTGAGCTACCATGGACTTAGCTTCACTTGGAGGTACCCAGGAAGTGGTGGTAGCCTTCCCAGAGCAAAGCTTGTAGGGTACCGAGATAGTTTCTGGAACAGCCAGGACGGAGTAGCCATAACTATCAGAGTCTTCACTATCAGAATAATCAGGCTCTGAATCACTGGAGAGGTTGTGAAACAGATGAAGGATAGTTGGGCCAGAGGAAGAGGGAGCTTCCTCATCAGACGGAGGATCAGGGGGAGACAGAGGAGATTGATCAGCAGAGAGTGTCTCTGTGTCTAAGCTGACCTCTCTTTTCCCCATGTTCCTTGGGATTGCAACCTTCCACTCAAGGATTAGTGCAAGTGTGCAAGTGGTGTCTAATCTGGCCACAGTTATGACAGCCCTGTCTTTTAGCCTGCCCACTAGTACCCAGAGTCATAATGCGCGGCGTACAAGAGGTGGTCCCAGCATTACTGGCTTTATTCTCATGCACCACTGTACCTCCATGTGTTAAATGCATGTCTTGTAAGAGCGTCTTAATACTCTTCATGGAAGTGAGTGAAGCCTTGTGTGACTTAAAGTGTAGGCATAGAAGCTGGTTCACCTTCAAAACATTTGAACAAGCCGTGTAGGCTTCCTGGGGAGTCAACTGTCAACTAGTAATTGACTGTTGGCCTTCAATGTAGAAACAATCTGCAAACTCAGCCAGGGTCTCCTTGGGTTTAAAAGCAATATGCATAAATGCATTCTTCTTGACTTCCAAGCTGAGGTCTCCTCCAAACTCTTCAATAAGGAGGCACTTCATATCCTCCCAGGTGACAATAGAAGGGAGCTCAGGGACCACAACTTCCTGGCAAGTGGGATGGAGGCAGATAAGGATTTGTTCCTTCTTGAGTTTGTCAGTAGCCCTACACATTGCAGTTTTGTAAATGGTCAGAAAAGCAGCAATGGTAGAGGTCTTGGGATCAAATATCTGCTTTAAAGTCAGCTTATAATTTGGGTCAATGGATGAAGACAAGGACTGGCTGTTCTCACCAGGGTTGAGGACGTTAATGTGAGGGTTGCCCTCAAATTTGGATTCAGCAGTAGGTTGTCTAGCCCAGAGAAGTCAAAGGCTTTCCTCTAAAGTGTCCAAGGTAGAGCTATTCTGCCCACTAATGTCTTGGGAAGTTGTGGCAGCAGTCCCAAATTCATCAATCTTGATTTTTTGTACTGACAAGGTGCCAGCAATCCCCTTGACACGGGTAGCCAAGGCGGTGGCCTGAGTGACCAATGGGGCAACTTGTCCATTTAGAGTCTCTGTAAAGCGGGAGAGGTTTTGGACCTCTCTTTCCAACACGTCTTGCCTATCAGCTACATCATTTGTTACTTTGGCAAGTTGATCTAGAGCACGCGCACAATAGACCCGGGGTTGACCTTCTAAGCTAGGGCAACAACCATGATTGTCATGAGCGGGAGTATTAACAACTTCACCTTCTTCTTCAGATTCAGATTCAGATGACGAACCTTCAGAATTAGAGAGGCGCTGTCTTAAGTACTCAATTTCACCTTGTAGAGTAGCCACCTGATCAGTGAGGGAGGCAATATGAGGTTCAGGCATAGGTTTGACTGGAGGGGGAGGTTACACAGAAGCTTGGCGTCTAGTGGTAGCCTTGAGCTTAGCTATGGCCTCCCATACTTTGGTTTTGAAATCAGAAGGGGTCCTGACAGGAGGAGCAGGAGGAGTCACCTCAATAGAAGCCACCCAATTGTCCACATAAGTTTGCACTTGGTATAGAGTGTTGCCTAAAGCAGCCTTATCCAGACCATATTGATGCTGCAGGTGAGGGCCCCAAGTATCAACATGAGCTCCTATCAATTTGAGTTGTGAGTTGATATGCTCTCTGAATTGATTTAGTTTGCTAACCAGAGTCTCAAAATCCTGCCGATGGTTAAACAGAAAAGCCTCAATTTGCTCACGCCAGGCTGCCTGATGTTCATCCAATTTGCATAGTCAATCTTTTATGTATCCAGGAAGCAAGGAGCAAAAAATTCAGGGAGGTGGTTAAATACTTCTGTGACGCCAACGAGTTGCGCTGGTTGTCAGAAATACAAGCAAAGAGACTATGTGACCATTCTTGGTAGGCCATATTTTGAGTGTGGTTATTTGAGACAGCAGAGGCTACTGCATCTAGCAGTTGATTCTGGGATCCCAATGCAAGTTGGTGGTGGACTAGGGCAGGTTGGATGAACTGGTTAACCAACACACCAATAGTATCCATGGATTCCATCAACACAGGAGGGAGACCAAAGTCCAAAAGGAAGGAGTACAGGTCTTTGGAGGCGTACCTGGGACAGAGGCCAGGGATAGAGTGCATGGCTACTGTGCCAGAGTGAAGAAGGGAGCAGGCGGCAGCACAGGCTTGCTCATAGTTGAGAGAAAAAGTAGGAAGGGGCCCACAAGGGCCTGGGAGACAGAACCAATACCATAGAAATTGCAGGAGCATTGGTAATGTCTTCTTCTAGGGGAGGACTAGAAACTTTGGGTTGATCTGGTACTTTGGAAAACAAAGGGAGAGGGACCAGAGAATATGTGTGGGAACAGGGTAACCAAGAGGCTTGCAGCCCCTGTAGTGAGCACCATTTTGTTGTGTTTGGCTCCAGGGGACGACATCCTGGAGGACACGGTGGGAAATCTTTAATACAAAAGATTTGAGGTTTGAAGCTAGCCTTGGGTTAGCCTTCAGGGCAAAATTAAGGGCAATACCTTAATTCCTAGAAAACAAGATGTAAAAGTCCTTTTGGCAAAAAGGACAGGAAAAGCTTGAAGATTATAAAAGCCAACGCAAATGTGGATAAACTTAAACTTTATTGGGAAGGAGGATTTCTACTTTAAATAGTAGGCAAAGGACGGTGATCACTCAATAGAAAGACAGAGTGGCTGAGGGGGTCATGCTGGGATGAGGTCATACCAGGATCAACCACAGACAGTTACAATAATCTGTAATGGGTGGATATTGAACCAGACCCATTTTCAGAAGGCAGGGATTTTACGAACTCAAATGCAAAACCAGATAAATCTTTGCAACTATCAATATTCAAAGGGCAAATTGAAATAGCATTAATAGAGCAATTTACAACAACCTGAAAGGATGATAACAAGTTCTTAGTCACACCTGGATAGATTGCAGCTGCTGACTAGACTGTAATCCAGTTTTAATCAAATTAATTATCTTCAAAGTTATATTCTACTGTAATATGTAGTGCTCTTTTCATAAGACAGGTCGAGTTCATTAGAAAGGCTAACATCTATCTGCAGCTTTGAACATACCAGCAATAACCCAAGTCTCTCAACACAGCCCATACTCTGTTCTTTCTTGGGGGATTTTTCTTTTAGGTAGGCTATCAACCTACTACTGCAACCACTGTTGCAACTGAACCAATAAGAGTTCAGTATTTGATTTGGGGAATACAACAGTCCAATAGAAAGAACAGGAATAATAAGAATAAGGTGTTGTTTATTGGTTGTTATTGTGATTAATATACCATATGGGGAACGCCACAAGGCCAACAGGGGGTGGCATAGTGGTGGGTTCCATATAAGGTTTGGGACCGTGAAATAACCTGTTCAGGGATCAGCAAGTCAAATTGGCAAAACTCCTAATTAGGAGATAGTGCCCGCAATTTGATATTCCATCAGATTGATCCATGCTGTTTGATATGTCCTGGGGCGGCTCATTGAGCGCCCCCTGTGTATTATAAAATATTTTAGCAGGCAAGGAAGTAAACTTGGTTGCAACACCCCCTTGTCACCTGCTCATTGTCAGGCACCAGGATTGGAGCCTGTGGGAGATCTGGGAAGGTCTTCACAAACAACCTTTGTGTGGGGATGGCGCGGCAAGAGCGCAAGCAGTCCTAGGGAAGCTTTTTGGTGTTCCTTTGGGCATCTTAAAGATAATAGGTGTGGTTTTTGTAGACTGCAGCTATCTTGAAGGGAGCCAGGTGATTGGGCTCCAGCTTGGCAAAGTTGGGATTGAGGGGAGAGATAGGGTCACAAACAGAATACCTTGTTTTGAAGTGTTCCTCTCTCAATTTGTTTGTGCTCAATGTTGCAGGCTTTGGCACGCCACTGACTCAGGGAGGGGGTAGTTACCATGGGAGGTTTCCTGGGTACTGTGGATTGTAATTTTCCCTATTCTACCCCTGTCAAACCGGCAGGGGTCCCAAAGGCCAATGTGCTGGGGCTGACCCCAGTTCCCCTGTTAATCCTAGCTTGTAAGATGAGTAGTGTGGTGGGCAGGTGTTCATTCCAGGCAGTATTGGGGTGCTCCTACAAGAGTTTGGCAATTAATCAATATAGAGAACCATTCAAGCGCTCTATGTGCCTGTTGGCCTGGGAGTGATAGGGCATTGTGAATAATTGTTGGAGGGAGTTCTTGACACATTATGCCTTCATGACATGTCCTAAAAGCTTGGGTCCACCATCCCTGATAAGGTAATTGGGTTGTCCAAAGCAGGCCACAATTTCCTTGCCAATGAAGGAAATGATGGCAGTGGCAGTATGGTTGACAGTTGCCCACGCTACTGGCCAATGTGTAAAGTAGTCAATGGCTGTAATGATGTATTTCTTGCTCAGCCTGTCTTTGGGGAGAGGTTCTACAATGTCAAGGCACCACTGCTCAAAGGGTTACATGACTTTGATGGGCAGAACCAACTTGAGAGGAGCAGGTTTAGACATGTTTTTTTACATCACACATGTCTCAAGGAGGTTCAGGATGTCCTGGCGCATACAGAGCAACTAACCCTTATGTTTCATGATCTCAAAGAGGTTACGTCCTCTTATATGACCTAAGTTGTGGTGAGAGTGCAATATAGTATCTCCTTGCTGTGTGGTGGGAATGTAGGGTGTCTTTTCCCCTGTCTCTGCCTAGCGGCAGACATTGTCAGCGTCAGTGGTGAACTGGCTTTCATTGTACTTCAACTTGGAAATAGTTGCAGAGTTGAGGCCTTCATAGCAAGTGGCCTCAGGATGCAGGTAGAGCATGTACCAGTCTGGGTCTAAGCTGTCATTTCCTGTGATGGACACTACATACAGTCTGAAGGGGATGTTGGCTGTGACAAACTCTCTCCCAGGTTTGTATTCAATGTGTAACTGGTACGGGGACAGGCGCTTGACCCACCCTACTTGACGTCAAGTTAAGTATGACTGAGTGTTGAAGTACTTAAGAGAATTGTGGTCTGTTAGGACGCAGGGTGGAAAGGTAGCCCCTTCCAGGTAACAGCGTCATTTCTTGATGCAGTACACAGTTGCCACTAACTCATTATAATGTATGGGTTGGAATTGCTCTGAATTGGTAAGCTTCCTGTATTCTTAGGCCACGGGAAAAAGACGCCCTTGTTGGTTTGAACCCTTAGTACGCCCCTATGGCCCTGTCAGAGGCATCAGTCTCAAGTTTATATTGGTGGTTCTGATTGGGGAGTTGCAATACAGGTGCAGTTGTAAGTCTCTGTTTCAATGTCTCAAAGGCCTGGTCTCTGGCAGGTGTCCAGTGGAAGCGCTGTTTGGCGTCTAGGAGCTCATTGAGAGGTGCAATTAGTTCTCTGCAGTTGGGAATAAACTTGCGCACTTAGGCAACCATGCCCAAGAATGTACACACCTGACCCATATTGGTGGGGGGCGGCATCCTTATGATTGCCTTTATCTTGGCAGGGTCAGGATTTTTTCCTTGGGCGTAAATGATGTGCCCTAAGGAATAGAAGTTTCAACCAGAGGAATTCACATTTGGAAGGTTTGGCCTTTAGCTGATGTTTACAAAGGGTGTTGAGGAAAGCACAAAGGTGTTGGAGATGTGTGGTTTGATCTTGACTAAATACAGTAATTTTGTCAAGGTAGATAACAAAAATTATCCAATCAGGTCTTCAAAGTCTTTTTTCATCAAAATGGCAAAGGTGGAAGGAGTTTTGGTCATTCCAAAATTCATGACTTGACACTTAAACACCCTGTAGTGTGTGCAGAAGGCAGTTTTTGCTTTGTTCCCTGATGCAATGCAGACCTGGTTGTACCCCACAGTGAGATCAATCTTACTGTAGACCTTGACACCTGCAAGTGTGTCAAACAGGTTTTCAATTAGCAGTAAGGGGTATTTGTTCTTTACTGTCACCTTGTTTAGAGTGTGGTAGTTGGTTATCAATCAAAGGGACCCATTCTTCTTAGCTACAAAGAAGACTGCAGCCCCATATGGTGAGAGGGAGGGGCGGATGAAGCCCTTATTGAGTACTTCAACAAGGTTTTGATGGAGATTTTTGTTTTCCTTGGGCAACAAGCAATAGAGAGGGCTTGCCTTGGGCAGCAACCCTTGAAACTGAATAGCATGTTGTATTTCTCTTGGAGGGGGCAACTTTTCTAGCATTTTGATGAAGATGTCCTTATACTCCTCAAGAAGTGCTACAAATCTGGTTGAAGTGTGGTGGCTAATAGGGGAGGTGTAGTGGGTTCAGAACAAATGACCTTGACTAATCACTGGTTGAAGTCCAGCTTCCCCCTTGAAGTTGTAGGTACTGGTCTCCATGAGTCTGAAAAACATGGTGTTATGTATTAGTTTGCTCATCTTGACATGGTAGATCTGGAAGCCCAGCCCATTTCTGTTGAGTGTGATCACAGAGGTATCCCAGTCAATGTATGAGCAATTGTGCCAGAGCCAGTCAAAGCCATTAATAATTTTTTGGCTGAGCCCCGCCATTATTGGTCCAGAGGGCTTAACCTGGATGTTCCCCATTTTTAAAGAAAAGTGTACTGTCTCATTAGTGATTGCTACTCTGTGGGAGTCAGCTATGCGTACTGCCTTAAAGCAACTGGGTACTTGGTCTAGCTTTTGGGAATCTTCAAATTCCTGGTTGACCATGATGTGATTGGCCCCAGTGACTTTCAAACGTTTGTGGTATCCCACGGAAACAAAAGGGGGTTTCCAAGCGGGTGAATTTATTTGAGAAATGACTGGCTTGGAGGACAGGGTTGTCACTGTGCCCTTGGAATACTTCTAGGATCTCTACCTTGTGAACACTGAGCCGCAGTGATGCTTGGCAAGGAGAGATTGAGAGTGTGGGTCAATTGGGGTTGCAGAACCTCTTGTATCTACAACCAACAGGCTTTTCTCAAATCCTCAATTTAGGCCAACTGGAGCTCTCCCTTGTGAGGGCGTTTGGCCTCATTTCCCTGCTGACAAGGTTGGCAGTACCTACTTGGTTGTGGGTGCTGCCGGGCACAGGACAAGGTTGAGGAGGGGCATTGTTGGATCTTTGGAATCTCATCAAGGCCTGATTGCTATCTTCCACAATGGCTTTGTAGCAGTGATTCAGGGAGGTGCAGCACCCTACAGGAACCCATTTAAAGATGTGAGGTTTGAGCCCATTTGAAATGAGGGTGATTAGCATTCCATTCCTGTCAGTGATGGCTTTGGCAGTGGCAGCAAGTGCTTGTTGCCAGGCTGTGAGGTAATTGGGGACACTGCATGTCTGCTTGATAGCAAGCAGAGGAGTTCCCACTACAATGGGCAAGAAGTTCTTGCTATAACAGGATCTGGAAGTATTCCTGAAGGCTTTCCAAGTAACTTTGTGATCCTTATTAGCCCAGTTGGTAAACCACACTGTGGCGGGGCCCATGAGACACCCAGATGCAGTAGCAACCAACATGGGTTTGGGTACTTGGCAAATGCAAAGGCGTGTTTCTGTGGAATGAAGCCAACTGAAAAGGTTGGCCCCTTCTATGCCACTCACAAAGGACTCTAGTTGGAGATTCAGCATACATTAATAGAGGTCCAACTGTAGCAGTGTACACTGATGTTGTGTTGCACCAGACAGAGACAGTTATAAAACGCTTGTGAGTACTAACTGGTCTTGATATATAACATATCCCTTGGGGATGGACTCATCAGAGATAGTGTAGAAGGTTTTATGGTCTGGAGTAGCCACAAGGCCTGTACTCTGTCCTTTCTTGGGGGATTTTCTTTTAGGTAGGTTGCAAACCTACTGCTTCTACCACTGTTACAACTGAACCAATGATAGTTCAGTATTTGATTGGGGTAGACAACAGTCTAATGGAAAGAAAAGGAATAATAATAAGATGAGGTTTATTGGTTGTTATTGTGACTAATATACTATATGTGGAAAGCCACAAGGCCACCAGGGGGTGGCACAGTGGCAGGTTTCATATAAGGTTTGGGACCGTGGAATAACCTGTGCAGGGATCAGCGTATCAAATTGGCAACACTCCTAATTAGGAGAAAGTGCCCGCAATTTGATATTGCCATCAGATTGGTCCATGCTGTTTGATACGTCCTGGGGCAACTCATTGAGCGCCCCCTGTGTATTGTGAGATATGTTGGCAGGCAAGGAGGGAATCTCAGTTGCAACAGCTGAGTGAAAAATAAAATATTTAATACTGTAGATTCAGAACCTAAAGGTAAAAATGCGGGATTGTTAAATTCTTTTACATGAACTCATCAACTTACTGGAATATTTTCCATCCTTTTATATAAAAAAGTAAGTTGTTATGGGATGAAAATTACTCCATTAAGTTGGTGAGTTCACAAAAAGAATTTGACAATCCCGCATTTTTAACTTTAGGTTCTGAATTTACAGTAAAATCAACCATATAATTTGACTTTTTTGATTTATTTAAATTTTCAAATTTTGAATCCCTTGAGCAGATAATTCAACTATCTACAGACAAAACACAACAAAAACCTGTGGTATACATAATCATAAATGCAGGATTCTAATGTACAATTTGAGATTTCATTTATTTCAAACAAATCTTAGACAACATGTAAACCTTAACAAATCTGAAATTGTGAGATTGGCAAATCCAAGAACCAAATTTCAAATCCCAAATAGGATGAATTTGAAATAAATATAATTTATAGGCACTTCAAACAGGGATTCAAGAGGTCTAGAGTGGATTTGTGATGATTTTTTTAGGAATCATAGGCATTCTCAAAAATCATCTAATTTCACTTTAGGACAGCTAAAATTTAGATCTTACTATTCACTAAATTAACATAATAACAATAAAATTGACTAAAACATACACTCCTTTTTGAGTTTGATTTTTTAATAGAAATTTATTATATCTTCCTTCAATAACAACCAAGTAAACAAGCTGTTCCCTGGTGTGGGGATCCCGACCTCCAGTCCCCAATGTGTGTCCTGGGTCATAGCCAGGGACTGGCCTGGAGGAGTTGTCATTCCCTAGTAGCAGTAGGTGGCTTGCTTGAAGTTGCTTATACTTGGTCTCCATTAATGCAAACTCTTCCAACACTTTTCTGATAACTAAGCAAGCATCCCCACCATGCACTTGTACTTCAGCTGGTGCCAAACCCTCTGTGGGTCTGTACCAGTCCTTCAACAACCTATTAAACTCATTCCCAATGAACTCCCTTCCTCTATCTGTCATTTCAAGGTGTCTAGTTATCCTCTCCCACTTTTCCTGGGAGGTCTTACTAGTGGTAAACCATCTACAACTCTGAAAATAGGTATCATCCTCCCCTGGGCTAGGATAATATATATGTGGTAGTTCACTCATAGGGATTTTATCTGTATCACTGGAAATTTGGGCAGAGGTCAAAATAGGCATTTAATCACTTTCAAAAGGAAGATCCCCTTAGAAACCTTCTGGTACATTTCTGGGGGTATGAGAAAAATATGGGTTTGCTAATACTCAGAGTCCTCCCTAATATCTTGGACTCCTTTTACTTGTTCATGGGCTTCTTCTCCTTGGTCTTGGGCTCTTGTACTTTAATTTTGAGCTCCTTTGGTCTGTTCCAGCTAAGGCTTATTATCCTTAGCCATGGCTGCTGTATATTGGGCTTCTGCACCTTCAGCTTGGGCTTCAGCTCTCTGTGTAGTCCTTGTGGCCTTTTTAATCCACTGTTATAAATCCCTGAAAAGCTTCAGATAGCTTCCCCTTTTATAGCTCATTGTTTCAGTCCCTTTTCCTCTCAGAACTCTTGGTTTTCAAAGCTTAAACTATCTTGATTCTTCTTCTCTATAATATATTAAACTTCTTTTCTTACTTCAGCCAATGAAAACCCCGGGTTTTCTGCTTCATTCCCTCATTTTTAGGCTTTAACTCTTCTGTTAAATCTTTCAAAACACAGATCAAACAAGCTTCAATCTGCAGCCAATCAGACTCTCAGATTCAATGGTTTTGCTAAAAGTTCACCCAAATTACTTGCTCTTGACCATGGTTCAAACCTGGTGCTGTCTTGCTTTGGATAAACAACTGCTCTGCATTTTGAACAGTTTTGCCGTAATTCCTGTCATGTTTCTCCAGAAAATCTTGAGCGTTTTTGCCTATGTTTTACTTAAGGGATTTTTAAACCCTCAATTCTTCAATGTTTCTCCAAGTTTCTCTGCATTTACAAACATTTCAGCACTTTGTACTTGCCCGTCACTTGCTTTTCACTTCTCACAACCATTTTGGTAAAATTCTAAACTTTTCCCAACAGTTTATATGTCCTGTTTCTGGTCCCTTTCAGCTTCTTCATACTCAGTCAATTCTTAATAAATTCACAGTAAAAACACTGTAAATTATTTCCTTTTCTCTTCCTTTTTCTTAAATTATAATTATCTTTAATGTTTATATCATATCTTTTTGCAGTATTAATCAATTCTTTTACTGCTTCTTTCTTATCATTTTCCCTTCTAAAAGTCCAAAACAAGAATCATAGCTCCTATATTCATTTAAGCATGACCTTCAAGTCTGTTGACTAGTTCTTCACCATGACCTTCAAGTCCTTCAGCCAGTCCTTTAACATGATATTCTAACACTTCAGCTATGTCTTACTCTTTCATCAGCTAGTCCATCAGCCAGTTATTTCTAGTCCATCACTCAGTCCTTTCAAGCCTATCAACCAGCCCTTTCTAGGCCATCAGTTAGCCCTCACTATGAACCCTCTTGGTTCCAACTTCATTATGAACCATCTTGGTTCCATTTCTCACTATGATCTTCTAGTACTTCAACTAGTCTTCACTGTGATCATAAAGTCCTTCTTACTAGTCTTCAATGTTGATCCTAAACTATGAACTACTGTGGTTTCATTGTCAGTCCATGTTACCAATACCTCAAACTCAGGCAATAAGTCTACAAGGCTAATGGCATTTGAATGGCCCTTGCAAGTGTTCTCCACTTAGGCCATTCAACCACAGACAATCCTCATGTCTGTGCAGTGTTCTCTACTCACTCAGGTGATTAAGTATGAGCTTTCAATTGCAAAGTAATCAACTTTACTTCACATAGGCCTGATTATACCATTTTCCTGCAGCTGCTTCTCCAAGCAATCACCCTGGTAAGACCCCTGAGCATATCCATTCCCCCAATAATAGCTTTAGGACCTCCCCAAAACCCCCAAGGAAACACAGAAAAGGACACCCTACCAGTATGTTGTGAATGCTGTCATTCACCATGTTTTGATTTTGCCTTTGATGGGTTATTTCAAGGACAAATCTCTTGCTTTCTCTTTTTCCCCTCAAAATGAGTCTGTTACTAAACTGGGAAGTTCAACTGTTTGGTTTGCAGATTTCTTGCAACTCACTTGCCCCACTCATGCTTGTGGCAAGTGATCCTACTGTCCTGGTACTGTTTTGTGGTATTGTCAACCACTATATATTCCATTTCATATTCACCAATAAAAATTATGTTCTATTCACACTTCTGTCTTTGTGTTTCCAAGTACTTTGGCGCCTCTCTCTAGCAACAACTAGTAGAGATTATTCATTCAGGGACACAAGATAATTTCATAGCCTTCCCTGTCATCTAACCAAGATTTAGTACAAATCTAATCCTAAGGTTAGGATTCCCTGTTGTGTGTCTGTGCCGCACCTCAGAACACAACAAAAATGGTACTCACTACAGTTGCCGTAAGCCCCTTGGTTATCCCTTTTGCAACTATGTTTTCATGTCCTTCACTTCCTCCCATACAAGAGCCAACTTCACCTGAAATCACCAATCTCCTATTGAGGAAGACATTGCAGATCCACCTATTGTCCCTACTTTACTGAACCTCAGGAATGGTCCCTGTCTAGTGACTTATATCTTGGGTACCCCTGACTTAGAACAAGTCATGGCAGTAGCCCTTGAGATAGCCCGTGAAGGGACCATTCCTTGCCTCCAACTACAGTTTAGTTGAGCAGAATACTACAAATTGATTATGGCTATGCAATTTCCACAGACTCTCCTCTCAGCAGCTGGATCCACTGAGAACCTATTGACATCCTTTGTACAACCTGCTTTAGCCCACCATCAAAGTGTGTTAGGTCTCCACATTCAGGAGATTTTGTCCCTACAAGCAGCCATCACTTACCACTGGGATTAGTTTGCTGCTTACCAGCAGTATATTTGCTCCCTGTTTTCCTTGTTATCCAATAATCAATGTGACTCTATTTTCTCCCAAACTTGCTTGGTTAATTTCATTGAACAAATGCACTAGTCTAATCCCAAATACGTCAGGGAGCTTCTGCGTGAGTTTCACCAGTTAAAACAGCCCTGGAAAACCAAAGTAGATTTCCCCTGAACGCCTACCTCACCAATTTTGAATGACTTGTTGTGGTGCTGGGTGCCACTCCCTAGTAGTGCCTTATTTGGAATGCTTCCTTATTTGGATAAATATAAGGGGAACTGCTGCCCTTTTTGTTATTATCATTGGAAGGTAACCCTCCAAATTACATAGTGTTTTCTCTGATTATAGACTAATTGACACACCTGCGGCTAGCCGCAGATGCGTCGGAAAGCGGCCCATTGGAATGGGTTTTCCTATGGCAATTAGTGACCAATTGGAGCATCTGCGGCTAGCTGCAGATGCATTGATTGGCAACCCATCAAAAGAGGTTTACATATTTTGATTAATGACCCATCAACGCATCTGCAGATAGCCACAGATGCATCAATTATTGACCCATCACTTGTGCCCACTATGTAAATTGGTATAGTGATCTTCTGCCCCTCTTTTTTCCAAAGTAGGAACCCTGAAAGAGATTAGTCTGAAACCTTATTCTACCCTCTATTCCCCAGAGACAGCCCTACTATGTGCTGCAACCACCTGACCTCAGATCACATGCCCAAATGTTCACTTCTTGTCCAATCCAATCCATTTCCTTCTGAATATTCCCCAGTATGTTTCAGCCCTCCAAGAATAAGCTCATTGCCTGACAGTCTAGACCCTAGTCAGCATGACTCACCCTTTCTTTTCCCTCCTCCTCATCAAGTATAAAAAGACCCCCTAGGGTTCCTAATAAACAAGAAATTATACACTTACACAACAATAGACTTACACATCTTAGATTAATTGCAGAGCCCAAAATTAGAGGTTCTGTTGAGTAAGAAGAATATAGTCCTGTTGTGTACCCAGTTGCTCAGCTACTTCCCAACTATCCCTCCAACCCTTGAGCACCACACTTGTGCAGCAGCTCAATGTGTTCAGTGCCTACTCCTTTGATCAATTACAACAAGTGGCAGACCTTGCTGCTAGAGGCCTCCACAAGCTCAATGAAGAGTTTGATTAAGAAAGGGTTGCCACTGCTGCTGCCATTGCTAAGCTCCAGACTCAAGTGGATGAGTTATCTACGCCCAAGCCAGATGTTCATCCCTCTCCCCATATGAAGATCTGATGGATAGAGAACAGAAACTATGGGATACCATTTGAGAGCTATGTGTGTCTACCTGCAGTCAGGGACGCCCATCAGAGTTGCCACAGCCAGATTCTCAGGTGCTTGCCTTAACAACTCAAGTTGCTGAGCTACAGCAGGAAGTTGCTGCTCTACGCAAGATTGTGGCAACTGCTGCTAGTCCAGATGAGGTTGTCAACAAAGATGGCTGCTGTCCAGGACTGCCAGGAACCCCCCAAATCCAATGTGCTAAAGAGTTGATTGCTCTAGCCAATGAAGTGAATCATCTGAAACAAGATCACTCCAGCCTTGAAAAGGACGTTCAAGAAATGAGTGAGTTAATTGATTCAGTGAATGACAGGGTTGCCCCTTGCCTTTTGGTGGGTCTGTCTCTTACATCCTGAATGGCTGAACTGTCCTTGGTAGTAACTGCACAGGGTCAGCGCCTGGATGTTACTGAGCGGCAGACCACCCTAGCTAATAATACGGGCACCCGCACTGCTGAAACTTTGACTACCCTCAAAGAAAGTGTTTGCCAGCTGTGGGCCTGACAGCCCCCTCTAAATCTGAAGTAGAATTTTCCCCGCGCATAAATGTGCTTGATAGCAACAATGATGGTCCATCTCCCAAAGTACAATTTAAACCTACCTTCAAACAATTCTTTTACCCAAAAAAACATCCACCATTGCAGCATTCCTGACTATCTACAAAACTGCCATACAAAGAGCCTCTGATGAGGTTAAGAAGGATCACATTATAACCTTCCTGCACCCAACCTGTCAGGAGATGGTAGTACCAGAACTGCCCATCATTGAGACTTGGGAAGAGATGAAAAAGCTTCTGATCAATGAGTTTGGTGGTGGCCTTAGTGTGGAAGTGAAAAAAGACGCTTTTATGCAGATTGCCTTTAACCCCAAGGAGACTCTGGCTGAATTTGCAGACAGATTCCACATGGAAGGACAGCAATTGATAACTAGCAGACGCCTGACAGCACATTAAGTGTACATGGCTTGCGCTTAAGCCCCCAAAACTTAATAAGCTTCTGTGTCTCCAATTTAAGGCTCACAAGGCCATGCTTTCCTCCATGAAGGGCATAAAAACTTTGTTGCAGGATATGCACTTTACCCATTCTTGAGCGGTTATTCAAGAGAATTATGCCACCTCTAATTCTTGGTTTTTCTTCCTGTGGCCCTTGCATCCTTATCATGAACTCACAGAATCCTCCTTGATGCCAGGGTTGCCATAACTGTGGACAGATAGGTCACCATTCCTGAGTCTGCACCAATCCTTGAGTTGAAGGAGCTGATCCCAAGGAACAGGCGGGAAAAGAACAGTCAACCTAGAGGTGGAGACACTATTGGTTGACAATTCTTCACAGTCTCCTTTGATCCCATCCTCCATATCCAACTCTGAGCCTGCTGATACCAGGGCTCCTCCCATCCTGCTGTTGTTTCACAATATCTCTGACAACTCTGACTTGGATGATTCTGATGTTGATGACCCTGACACTTACAGGTATTCAGTTCTTACCATCCTCAAAACCTTTGTGGTCTCTTATAAGCTTTGTTCTGGGAAAACTACAACAACCGCTAATCCTCTTCCTGAAGCCAAAGAGGTTGTTTCTTGCCCATACCTTACTCAAGCCAAGAGATCCCCTGTGCTTGTCAAGTCTTCTGAGGAAACTGCTGAGGTTGCTGACGCTGTGTTCAAAAACGTTTCAGTCTTACTTCCTCTCCAGACTGTCTATAAGGAGTTCCCAGGCTTGAGATACATGATTGAGAAATGGGACAAAGAGCTAGCAGAAGCCCAGGACATCCTGGCGTCCTTCCACCCTTTGATTGTACTACCAATCAAGTGAAAATATCCACCCAAAAGGTGAAGATCAAGGCTGTCTTGAACACTGGATCTCCTGTTGATGTTGTCTCCTCAAAGCTTTTCAAGAAGCTCAAGCTTGCCCATGACCTTAACTATCACCAGTCTTATGGAACAGCTGGGCTTTCCATGACTCGGGCTATAGGGGCCTATTCTGCCCTTTCTATGCAGTTTAGCAAGCTACTCTTAGCTGTGCCTACTGTAGTCTTGTAGAATGAGAGTTACAATCTTTTAGTTGGTACCCAATTCCTTAGGGAATACAATGAGATCATCAACTTAAAAGATGGCTATCTCTCTATCTTGGGGTATGAGGTCCTGCTAATATTTGAGGAGCCTATCAAAGTTCCAAGAAAGCACCTCAAGATGTGTGCCTTAGAATATCCCAAGGGTGTCTTCACTCTAAAATACTATACCCACTCATCCAACATGAAGTGCCCTCTTATGGCTGGCCCTGTGTCTGAAGGGATTCCTCTCCTGGCCACCTCTGCTGTGACAATTTCCCCTGGATTTCAAGCTATCCTAGACTCTCATATATCATATGAGTTATCTGAGTGCACATTCCTGGAGCTGTACTCTCATCTCTTGCTAGGCAGCAACAAACCCTACCTCTGCCCAGAGATCTTAGACGTCTCTCATAAAGATCCTGTTCAATTGCTGGTTGCCAACTTAACTGCTCTCCCCATAAATGTGTCTAGAGGACATGTTGTTGGCTATGGTAAGTTGGTGAATGCTACTGATGCCCTATTGCTACATCCCTTTGGTACTTTCCAGGACTTTAATTTACCTGAGGACTAACCCCAAGTCCTATCTTTGTTTACTGTGCAAGATTTTCTGCAACTATCCCCAGTTCAACAGAAGGAGATTCTTGATTTGCTAGATCAATTTTCAGACATCTTTGCTAAAGATAGCACTGATTATGGTCTAGCCAAAGGCGTTATTCACCAAATTGATACTGGAGACGCTCCCCCTTCTGCACTAAACCATATTGCTGCAGTTGTGTGGAGGACTCTCAGGTGTCTAAAGAGCTCAAACAACTACTAGACGCTGGGATACTGGCTCCTTCCCAAATTCCTTGGGCCTCCCCTTTGCTCATACTGAAGAAGAAGTATGGAGGTCATCATATTGTGATAGACTAACAACAATTGAACTCATTAACTAAAAAGGATTCCTACCCTTTGCTGCATATTAATGATGCTCTCCGCCACCTTGGGGGCTCCAAGTTCAACTCTGCTATGGACCTAGCCTCTGGGTACTGGTAAGTTGATCTCTTCCCTGAGGATAGACAGAAGGCTGTGTTCATCACTTCTGAGGGATTTTTTGAGCCTACGCAAATTCTGCAAGGACTCTGCAATGCTCCAGCTACTTTCCAACAAGCCATGCACTCCATCCTCTGTGATTTGAAGCTCTTGTGTGTTTTAGTGTACTTAGATGATATAACTGTCTTCAGTGCTACCTTCACCAATCACCTGGCCCATCTTAAGGAAGTGTCAATAAAAATTCAAGAAGCTGTACTCAAGTTAAAGCCATCAATTTGTACCTTCTTCAAGGAACACCTTGAATTCTTGGGACATGGGGTGACTCAGACTGGAATTTGCCCCATGACTAAGAAAGTTGAGGCCATTGACTAAATGCTTACACACACCAACCTGCAATAAGTACAAGTCTTTCTGGGCATGATGGGATACTACAGATAATTCATCCCCAATTTTTCTGACACTAGTTAACCCTTGGTCCAGCTGCTGTGTAATGTCCCTTTTGAATGGACTTCTAGCCAGCAACAAGCCTTTGAGACCCTTAAACAAAAAATCAAAGAGGCTCCCACCCTAGTGTATCCTGAATAAGATAAGGAATTCATCATTTCCACTGACGCTAGTGACCTGGCTATTGGGTTATCCTGGCTCAACTAGATGAGGAGGGTGTGGACCACCTTATAGCTTATCTTCTTGTGACCTCAAAAAGCATGAGAAGAATTACAGTGTAACAGAGAAAGAGTGCCTCACCATATTGCATGCAGTCAAAAAATTATGTCATTGTGTATGGCACCCATTTCACTGTGGTCACTGACCACGCTTTACTTAAGTGGCTACAACAGCTCAAAGAACCAGAGGAACAACTGTCTAGATGGGACCTCTGCCTGCAATGCTACGGCTTCACAGTGCTACATTGTCCCAGGATTCAACATCAGAACACTGATGGATTGTCCAGGATGCCCATCCTTGCTCTACACCCTGCTGAAGCTGATCAACTATATGAATTAATTGGAAATTCTTCCTCTTGGGAGAATGAGACAGAAGAATTTCAAACTGCCCTGTCCAAGCTATCTAAAGACTCTCTCATTTGCAACAACCAGCTCTTCAAAAAGGTGCATGAACAATACCCGCCTTATTTACGGCCTAGTCTTTGCCTTTTGCTGGTGCTCCAAGCTCATAAGAAGACTGGACATGGAGGCATTGCCAAGACCCATGACTGGCTCCAGAAAAACTATTTCTGGGAGAACCTTTGCCTTCTGATTCCAGAAGTCATTGCTAGTTGTTACAACTGCCAGCTCCAGCAACCTCAAGCTGCCTCTCACAAGTTCAATCTAGTTCTCCTTTAAAATTCCTTTCACACTGTCAGCATTGACGCTGCAGGGCCTCTCCTGTGACAGAAATTGTGTGATAATAAGAAGCTGTCTCCATGTGGTGGGGAATCACCCACCAACTCTGCATAGAGTTAATGATTAATCACCAACACAGCTTTAGATACCAATTTGTAAAATTTCCAAATGAGATACTAGGGTTAAGTAAAATAATCAACCCCAACCAAAAAAGCCCAAGATAAATGGCCTGAGATAGAATCAGAGTGTCTTCAGCATAAAATTCAGGACATTGAGATAGCACCAGAGTTTCAGCTTTGACAGTAGGAGGGGCAACTCTGAGATTGACAGGCATTGAATTAACATTTGGCAGAGGCAACAACAAAGTACCAACAGCAGGCCCCCATCTTCCTGTAATAATCTGACTAAGGATTAAATTGTAGTAATGTAGCGCAAAAGCCAGCTACAGGATGCATTTAAAATAAAGATTATATCATGGGATATTTGATTTTATTGAGTAATATTTTTGGGAGGACTCAACTCTTAAGAGTTGAAACAGTGGAAATTATTCAATATAAATCAAAATTTAACTAAGCAATACTGCCTGAATCCTGAGCTTCTATTCCTTCCACATTGTCAAGTGAGTATCTGGTCCAGTTTGCAAAGAAACCTTGGGTGACCAAATTCTGATGGCCATGCTGATTAATAGGCTCATGCCAGGTGACCCTCAAATTACGTCAATTTATCAACGTCAGTTTACAAGGGGGAATTGGATTTAGCTGGCAGACTAGAGCAGCTGGAACCCATTTTTGATCAACTGTTTGATTCAAAACCGTTATATTGGTTAATTTTGTTAAGTGTTCTCTGGCTTTTTGAGCCTTCCTACTTGGCCAAATAATTCCTGGCATTATGGAATCTACCATGACATCTCCCATGCTCCCGCTCAGGTTGCCACTTCATCCTAATTGCTGTTAATCATTATAGCAAGTGGGTGGAAGCTCGCCCTACCAGGGACATCACTGCCAAGACAACTGCCGCCTTTCTGTTGCAAGACGTATTCTACTGCCATGGCTGCCCTCAAGTGTTGTTATCTGACAATGGAACTAACTTCAACGCTAAGTTGGTGACTTCTGTTGTCAAGGCCTTGGGGTCCCACCAATCCTTCTCCACCCCCTATAATCCTTCTATCAATGGGGCAGTTGAGCGTGAAAATTTGACACTGGTCTCTATCATGAGGAAACTCACTTACTCTGATGCTGCAAACCAGGATCTATACTTACCTGCTGCTCTCTTTGCTTATTGCCTCAGCAATCATTGTGTCACTGGGTATTCCCCCTTTGCTATGCTGTATGGGCGTGAGACCACCACTCTGTTGCTCCTGGGGCCCCTACTCTCCCCTGATAAGGCTTTAGATCATGATGCCCATATCAAAGATCTAGTCAACCGCATAATTGACATACAGGCCACAGTGTATACCTCTGCATATAAGAACAAGATGCTTGAGCTCTCTCCTGACAATGCTGGGTGTTCCCCCTTGCCTGAATTCAACATTGGGGATCATGTTCTCTATTATCAGCATAGAGTAGGAGGGCGTGCTCACAAGCTAGATACATTGTGGGTTTGGCTTCTAGAAGTGGCCTTCAAATGAGGGTCAGAGTACACTGTGAAAGTCCTCTCTAGTGGTTGTCCGTTTTCCCAAGTGCATGCCAATTTTCTCCGCAAATACTACCCCCCTAAGGCCAATCTAGAGGGGGGCAATGTCATGAATGCCACCATTCACCATGTTTCAATTTTGCCTGCAATGGGTTATTTTGAGGGCAAATCTCTTGCTTTCTCTTTTGCTTTTGCCTTTCAAAATGAGTCTGTTACTAAACTGAGAAGTTCAACTGTTTGGTTTCCAGATTCCTTGCAACTCACTTGCCCCACTCATGCTTGTGGCAAGTGATCCTACTGTCCTGGTACTGTTTTGTGGTATTGTCAACCACTATATATTCCATTTCATATTCACCAATAAAAATTAAGTTCTATTCACATTTTTGTCTTTGTGTTTCCAAGTACTTTGGCGCCTCTCTCTAGCCACAGCTAGTAGAGATTACTCATTCAGGGCCACAAGGTAATCACATAGCCTTCCCTGTCATCTAACCAAGACTTAGTACAAATAAATCCTAAGGTTAGGATTCCCTGTTGTGTGTCTGTGCCGCGCCTCAGAACACAACACATTCCATTAGGTAAAATGCTTGCCCACAGACCTCCTGTCAGCTCACAAGGGCATGTAGAGCTATCTTAGCTCCTCCCTTCCCTGGCAGCTCACGTTACCTGCCAGGATCACTTCTTTGACCAGCCCTGGTAGCCTGTGCTACTCACCAGAGTGGTCCACTCCCCACCCCTAGCAGACATTGTTCCCTGCTGGGTGGAGACACCTAACTAGCCCACAGTAACCAAAGTTCCCTGCTGGACTATCACATTCCTCACCCCTAGCAGCCATCATTCCCTGCTGGGTGAGAACAACTAACCAGCCCCCTAGTAGCCAAAGTTCCCTGCTAGGCTGGTTCATCATTTGCCTCTAATAGTCCGTTGTTACCTACTAGGCAGGCCTTACCTTCCCTAGTAGCCAATGTTCTCTACCAGGCCTCTACCTTTTCTCAAAACCACAACATATTGTCATCTTTCATCATCACATCTTTATTTGAAGCCAAATCAACCCTCACCTGTGTAACTGCTCTCATGTGGATTGTCACATCTGGTCTTGATAAAAACATACAGGACTATGCTGGGTCTTCCAACAGTGAAGCCTCTGTTTATGATCACTCTCAACCTGCAGGCCCCTCCCCAAGTAATACCCAGGAGTGTGTTCTTTCTACTGTGTCCTCCAGCATGACCTTGTTTGCATTTCATGCACAGGCAACTGCTAATACAGATTTTGTATCAACACTGGCATCTGGAATCATCCAATTTAACCAAGTGATCACCCAGAGAAGCTGGAATCCAGAAACAGTCAATCAGATGACACTGTCTGGTTTTCAAGAAAAACACATCTCATCCTAGACAATCAGCCTGCAAGACGCAGAAAGAAATTAATTACCATGTAAATTATTCTTAAAATGGTTGAAAAGCAAGGGAAGCTTGTGCCTCTTGGGGAAATAGTGGCTGCAATGGGTTTTGCAAAGTCCACTGTGGCTGCAAGCCTGAGAGCCCACGCCAACTGTGGCCCTTCTCCCAAAAAGAACCCTGCTGGTGCTGTACCTCAACCAAAGGTGAAAAATCCCACCCCCTTATGATGGCCATCATGTAATGTGACCCACAGATGCCCCTGGTCTAGGTGTGTCTCCAACTGAGAGTCCAAAGAATTTTCACTAATAAGAGAACAGTCAATTTGTGGATGCACAGGGTTGTGGTTGCTAATAGAATCTTGTTGTAAAGACCCAACAATTGGGGAATTATTCTAGCAAAATAAGGGACCAAGTTGGCAACTTGGAAGCCTGTGAGTGCTGTCACAATTGGTTAGACTGTCATCATCAATCAAAAAACTTTGACGTGCACATTATAGCATCCAAAATTACTGATGAAATATGTGAGTATGTAGTATATACAGGTGTATATGGCTACAGACTGGGCGGAGTGGGGCAATACCAGTGTGGGCCAGGAGTACTTCTCAGAGGAGTTTAGCTGCGCCAGCTCCTTGTAGTAATACTTGCTAGGTGGTTTGTTGAATGGCCCATGCTGTTAGTTATATTGGTGGCCCCCAATCCCTAGACATGCTGTGAGGACAGCTGAGAAGATTAGGTGATTCATCTTCTGATCCTGGGGAAGGGCAGACAAAGATTAGTGTCTTGTTTAACTTCTTGTAGGTAAAGTTTTTGAATTGATTTATGTGATACTATTGAGGGGTAATTTCACTCAATGATAGCACAAACTATCATCAAGTGATTTGGCTTTATTATATACTATCATCCTTGTGGGGCATGAATAGTGCAAAAAATTGGACAGGGAACCCCAAACACTTGGTTTTGTCTGGAATTCCCTTTTGGAAGTGGGATGGGAATGGATTGTCAGGTAATGAATTGTTAATCTTGGCATTACATGACTTTGGAGCTTCTTCAGGTACTTTCATGCAATCACTTTCAACTTCTGCAGTTGATGCATTAATTGTCATGCTGGACATCTTGTAAACCCCCTCCAAATTTGGTAGGTTCTAAATTTGGGCAGCAGTTCCCCTCATTTTTGGGTTTGGGGAAGTTGCCTTTTGGGGGTTCCCAATTGGGCAATTTTCCCATTTGGCAGGGGTGGACAGTCCCGCTGTGGGGGGTGCGCTATCCCCCACCAGCTGGCTGACTGGGGGACTGGCTGGCGGGAGCAGGCAGGCAAGCCGCCAGGCTCGGTGTGCGGCCGGGGTATAAAACCTGTTTTTTCCAAAATTCAATTTTTTAATTTCTGTTTCTTTGACCAGGTGTTTTGCGGCAGTTTCCCCAATCAGGGAGAACTACTGAAATTTTTATTTTGCTCTTCAAGCCCAATTGCGCTCAAAAGTTTATCTTGACACAAGGTGTTGTCAGTAATATTCCTGTCACTTTTCCAATCAAGTGCTAAGTGATCCCAGTTTGATGAATACCAACCCCTACTATTCTCCCATCCTCATGTTTATCAAAGGGAGAGCAATGAGAACCTGTAATGACATTGTCTTCTTGTCATATGCCAAAACTCTGCAAGTATCCAAGACTTTGGGGAAAAGTGCATCCAATCTGACGTTTTCAAGTGTGGCCTAATTTTTTATTGATTTGTTGGAGTTTTGCTGGAAGTTTCCCCAGTGAGTGTCAATTATTACTTTTCATTGTCAAACACAGCAGATAGTTATGCCTACCAGACGGAGTTCAAGGACATGCTGGAGGAGTGGGCTACCCAAAAAGCCATGCACACAGCTGTACTGAGTGCTGAGATGAAGCATGTGATTGGGCTGCCAAGGAAATCATGGCCACATGGCATACCTGTTGGACCTACCCCACCAACAAAACAGACATGCATCTTGAAGATGTATGTCTTTAAAATTTTGGTTCAGCTCTCAGGCGCTCAAAGCCTGTCACTTACAATGAACTGTGCACCCAAATTGAGAAGGAGCATGAGCTTTTCCCTTCCATATTTGTCCTTGAATTATCCAATCTCATAATCTTCTATGCAAGTGATAGTGATAAGCCTAGAAAGGACTCCTGACTCCCAAATGCTCATCCATTTAGTTTGTCAAGCCCACATATGTTATAGAAGGAGAATTTGAGCAATTGAAGCAATCAGCTCTTATTGCCTCTTCCCAGACAATAAACACTGCCTCTTCAACTCCTCTGTCAAGATTAAGACACCTGCCTTGTGACGTTCCACATGGAAGCTGTTGTGCAGGTAAGGGATGATTTGATTGTGAAAAAGGATCTATGCTGAAATTTGGAAGTTTTTTGATATTTTGAGACAGGTAGATGCCTAGTAGGGATCATTGGCTACTAGGGGAGGTAAAGCATGCCTATTAGATGACAAAGAACTACTAGAGTCAAACTCTGAACCAGCCCAGCAGGTAACATTGGCTGCTAGGGGGATGGTTAGGTGTCCTCACCCAGAAGGGAACATTGGTTGCAAGGGGTGAGGGATGTGATAGCCCAGCAGGTAACATTGACTGCTGTGGGCTAGTTAGGTGTCTCCACCCAGCAGGGAACAATGGCTGCTAGGAGTGAAGAGTGGACCACCCTGGTGGGTAGCACGGGCTACCAGGGTTGGTTAAAGATGTGACCCTGGCAGGTAATGTAAGCTGCCAGGGAAGGGAAGAGTTAAGATAGCTCTAAATACCCTTGTGCGCTTACAGGAGGTCTGTGGGCAAGCACTCTACCTAAAAGACTGATAGGGTGTGGTACTTTTCTATAGGGCCTCTAAGGTCAACTCAGGGGAGTCCTTACCAGAAGGACTTAGCAGGCGGTGAGAGGGGAGGTGCTAATCAATAGTGCTTATGAGAGGAGGCAGACAGGGGTTCTGTCTCATATATCTGATAGAAGGGTAGAGAATAGAGGCAGGAGGGTGTGTTCTGGCAAGGAACACAGATAGTTTGTGGCACTTACTGCAGTACAACACTATCTTAGCAATACAGTAATCTATATCTGTAAAGATATTGGGTAGAGCATCTATAGTACAAACCACAGTACAGAAAACTCATAGCAATAATGGTATTCTATAACTTAAGTTATGGGGGAACAGACAGGACTGTCTGGACCTTGCTCTTTCTATCAAAAGAATGGGAGGCAGCAGATATACACTAGGGTTTCCTAAGTCCACAATAGGAGAAGGAGGGGATAACACTTGTGGTTGGGCCTGGGAAACTAGCCTGGTAGGGACGCTAGTATAACAGGGGGACCTTCCTGTCACCTTTGGTCTCTGCAACAGGAATAGCAGGGGCTTCCAGAGGAAGGACTTGGTTAAAGAACACTATCTAAACAGTAGAAACGTCCAGCCAAGTGCAAAGCGCAATATATAACAAAAGTGGGGTCAAAAGGGTCTTGTTTATTGTGAATGATGAGGACTTATATATGTATACACCATAATGTGCATGAATATATAGGGTTCATTTATGCAGGTAACATAGGCCTGAAATAGAACATCATGCCTTGTTTTCTGGCATCACATAGGGTGTCCTAGTTTGTGTTTCTCTAAAGAATTTGGGGAGTTTCTAAGGTTGACAGTGGAAGAATGTATATGCTCAGGGATGTTATCAGGGTGGTTGCTCAGGTAAGCAGCTGCAGAACCTGGTATGATCAGGCCTCTGGGAAGTAAAGTTGATAACTTTGAGACTGAAAGCTCAGACTTAATATCCTGGGTGAGTAAAGACAACTGCATAGACACATTGATCTATGGTTGGATGGCCTAAGTGATTGCCACTTGCAAGGGCCCAGTCAAACGCCAGTAAAAATGTAGACTTATGCCTGGATCTACAGGTTCTGGTAACGGGGACTGAGATTTGAAACCAATGTGTTTCATAGTGTGTGATCAACAGTGAAGACTATTAAGATGAACTGTATAATCACAGTGAAGGTCATAGTGAGGAATGGAACCAAATTGGTTCATAGTGAGAACTGGAACCAGGATGGTTCATGGTTCAGATGAAACCTAGGTGGATCCCAGTGAGAACCAGAAGGACCAGCTGATGGATGAGGAAAACCTAGCTGAAAGGCTAGAAAATCATGGTGAAGAACTGGCTGAAGGACTTGAAGATCATGGTGAAGGACTAGATGAGGAGCTAAAAGTTGGCTGAGAAGGAATATCTGAAATGGATACAGGAGCTAGAATGCTTGTTTTGGACTTTTTGAAGAGAAAATGATAAGAAAGAAGCAGTAAAAGAATTAATTAATACTTCCAAAAAGATATGATAAAAAGATGAAATTAATTATCATATAAGTAAGAAAAAGGAAAGAAGAAATAGTTTACAGTGTTATGACTGTGAATTTCTTAAGAGTTGTTTGAGTGTGATAGAGCTGGAAAGAGACTGGAAACAGGAAAGAGAAACTGTTGTAAAAAAGGCTAAAATTTTTCCATAATGGTTGTGAGAGGCAAGAAGCAAGTAACATGTAAGTTCAAAGTGTTAAAATATTGAAGAAAATGCAGGGAAACTTGGGGAGACGGTGAAGAATTGAGGGTGCAAAAATCCACTAAGTAAAACATAGGTAGAAGCGCTTGAGCTTTGTTAGGAAAACGTGACGGGAATTACAGAGAAACTGTTTGAAATGCAGAGCAGTTGTTTATCCAAAGCAAGACAGTGCCGGATTTGAACCATGGTCAAGAGCAAGTCATTTGGGTGGACAGTTTGGCAAAATCATTGAATCTGAGCGTCTGATTGGCTGCAGGTTGGAGCCTGTTTGATCTGTGTTTTGATAGCTTTAACTGCAGAGATAAAGCCTAAAAAATGAGTGAATGAAGAAAAAAGCCCAGGTTTTTCATTGGCTGAAGTAAGAAAAGAAGTTTAATATATTATAGAAAAAGAATTTGGATAGTTTAAGCTTTGAAAACCAAGAGTTTTGAGAGGAAGCAGGGACCAAAACAAGGAGCTATATTGGGGGAAGCTATCTGAAGCTTTTCAGGGGCTGATAACAGTGGATTACAAAGGCCACAAGGACTACAAAGAGACCTGAAGACCAAGATAAAGGTGCAGAAGCCCAAGATAAAGAAGCTGGAACCTAAGATGAGGAAGCTGAAGCTCAGGATAAGGATAAGAAGCTGGAACCTGAGATTATGGAGCTGGAACTTAAGGCTGAGGAGCAGAAGTATAAGACTGAGGAGCAGGAGTTGAAGACTAAGAAGTAGAAGTCTGATACTGAGGAGCAGAGGTCCAAGATATTGTTGGAGGACTCCCAGTATTAGCACATATCAATGGTTACCTTGGCCCCTTGGCTATATACTGGAAGGTTTATGTAAGGGATTCTATCCCTTTCACAAGTAGTGCATCAAACTCTGGGCCAATGGACAGACACAGTGGAACAGAAATAGCATTTATAAATTCAAAAACAGGAACTAAGATTAATAACGGTTTATTTAAAGTAATTGGTTTGAAAATGAATTTAAAATTAATTACAAATGCACATTCAAGAGTAAAATCAAAAATGAAAAGCAAAGAAAAGGCTCAAACCTAGACAACAGTATAAATTCTACTCTAAAATTGAAAGCCCAGACAACAAATGAAGGATCCAACAACAACACTGAAAGAGCATTTAAAATTATCTCTGAGCACTCCAGACTAGCCAATCAAACTAAAATTAAATGCTTAAACCTACACCAACAATATTCAGGGGAACCAGCAAGCCAATCAGTTAACCTAAATCAACCAAGCCTAAGAAGTACCATTTATCCAAATCCAAAAAAACCACCACAATCACAGTGCAGAAGTATACTGAAATACAATAAGCCAAATTACTTCTTATTCTTCCTGAATTGCAGGCTGCAGCCTGCTGCAGACCTGCAAAGCAATACTTTCTAACCTACTATTGCCAGATCACCTGGTAACCACTATGTTCCCTCCTTCACTTGACTTCAGTTTTTAAACTGAGAAATTTTCCCTTTCCAAATTGCTCCAACAATTTCTTATTCCTATCTTATCAAATAAGTCTATATTTTCAAAACCTCTAAAATTGATTAGTAGATATAAAAAGGCTCTCCTACAACAACATGAAGCTCATCCTCATTGTGTGAGCTTTTTTTGTGTTAATTAGTTATGGCCAAGCCAATGTGAACTTTGAAAGTCCTGAACCAACTCTAACCAATAAATCAGAGAATTACATCTGGTATTGTTTTTAAACCGTTGCTGCCATGCCCCCTATGTAGAAACAGCCCAATTTTCTTTCATCATTCACCCCAAGGCCCCCTGGTTGGTTTTGGGGTATACCAGTGTCTATTATCTCTTGAACCATTTCACTCCCTTCCTGGGGAGATTCCGCTTATTTGGTCATCTCTTGCACATGTTAATGATAGGGATCCCAGTAGGGTCCACTATAGTCAAATTCAACTTGGGAGCTCTCCTTCATTACATTGGAGAGAGACTTCCCAATGAGTGGATCCCTGAAAGTTTCTAAGAGGATCTTCCTTCTGAGATTAAATAAAAGCCCATTTTGACCCCTATACATATTTCTGAGATACATTTTCACATACTAGAGAATGACAATTCCTTTCAACTGGTCCCTGGCTATGACCCAGGACACACTTTGGGGACTGGTAAACAGAAACCCCACAGGCACTTAGTAAATTATCTGCCAAGGACTCACAATTTTGGACTGACATGCCCCCAAAACCACTGATGGTGTTATAAGCACTGTAAATCATTGCCTGATAAGGTGCAAGATTATAAAATAAACCAAGCAAGGCATTAGGGCTAAGATTTAATAAATAAAGGAAAGTAGAAACTGTTTGTAAGAATACCTTTAATAGGCCAGCTAAAACTCTGTATTTGACACAAAAGGTGTCATAGAGCTAACTAACTTAAACAAATTATGTAAAATAGTGTATTAAACAAGGACTTGTTTGTAACTAAAGGGATGTCAACGTTGGGATACTCCCCGTGAGAGTATCTAAACATGGAGGACAAAAAGTTATCCCTCATTTGAAAAAAAGATGACAACAAGACTATGACTTTTTTCAATCTATCTCCATTTTAATAATCCTAGCTTTAAAGAGAACTAGTGAATTTAAAAAGAGATTAACTGTAAGGGCCATAAACACTAAAAATTTGAACCCAGGAGCCAAACCCACAACTTCTGCTGTAAAGCAAAAACACAGGCAACCGCACAAACCCACTGGGGGAATCAAACCTCCCACAAGCCACCAGGGCGGGTGGAAGACAACTCTCAAAAGAGAGATTGGCTTAAATTTGCTGCCAACAGCAAAAGCCGTTGAATCAATCAGGGCCAGTTCACAAACTGGCCCAGGGGGGCTAGCAGCCACCAACAGTAGTGGAGCCACCAGCTCCAATGTTACAAATGATCTGGGTGGCTCTCATCTAGCAATCAATGATTTTTGCTGGGTTATCCAGCAGATCCAGTATCAACTGGGTCTGTTAAATAACTTGGCTACTAACCTGTACTGCACAACTTCAGTCAACTAGTTCCCAAGAAATCAAGGTTCCTGCTCCAGTCCTATCTTCCAGTCCTAAATTCAATGCCTCTTCACCCACTGATGTCATGAAGCATCATCTACAGGAAGATGTTCCAGTTTCCCCTGCCAATCAAATAAATCCTGCTAAAGAAGATTCCCAAGCCATTGAAACCCCCACAATGCCTGCAGTTTCCAGCTGTTTCATTGGGACAAAAATAGGAGAGAAGCCAAACAGCCAAGAAACCCACCAGCAAATGATAATCCCTTTACCCAGAAGCAAGTCCAAACTGCCAAGCAACCCCAGCCCAAAAATGATTAAGCTGGATATAATTAATCACCAATCAGCTTCCAGCAATATGAATGATCTCAAGATGAAACCAGATGAGCCAAACCCAGACCCCAGAACTTCCCCCAGTCATGAGTCAATCAACCAATCCAATGGCCCAAGCTCAGAGAACTTCCCTCCACCCCAGTCCAAGATTCTTGGGACCATATCCCCTGTTCTCAAGAGTTCTTCCTTCATCCCCAAAGTACCTGTGACCAAAGGTTAGACTACTAGAGCACCCCAAGGAGCTGCCAGTAGTTGCTTCCAAGGAAGGCCAGATGAGTGGTATAAAACCCACTTCCCTACAATCAAGACAGACACATACAACATTTAATAAAGTGTATGGTCCGTAGAGTAGTCTTTGCCTTTCTTCCTCATATTCTTTTATCACCTTGAACAATCCCATATCAACCAGCTCAGACACCAGCAATTCAACTAGTAGAAAAAGTAGAACCTGTAGCAATGGACTACCAGTCAGGGTCCAGCCCTGGACAGGCCAGCAGTTTCATTCCTCCTCCAATCACACAATCCTCTGCTGAGGTTATCCCTTATGACCACAGCAGATATGGGATGGTTATCCTGACTATCCTTAGTCTTGCTGAGGTTGTAGTACCTCACCTTGGTGCCTACTGTCCACTTGCAGCTGGTATGCTGTATTTATCCCACTCCTTGCCCTTCCTGTATTGAGCCTTGGTGTTGCAACACCCTGAAAGGTAGACTCCTCTCATGTTACCCTGGTACAGTACTACACCCAGCCATGACATTAACAAGATTGTTTCCTAATTTAACTAAAGGCTAATTTAAAAGTTAGTACCAAAAGTTAAAAGTTTCAAAGTTTAAAGGTTAAGAGATTTAAATATTAAATTAAAAATATTGGAAAGATTGAAGAAGAAAAAACCTGTGAAAATTTAATTGGGGGAAACACTTAGAATTACAGCTTGTCATCTTAATTTTATAGGTGTCTTTATTTATAGATACAGTAGTTTTAAAAGCTATGGCAACAAACAAAAATACCTCAGATTTAAACAAAATAATTTCAGATGTGAACAGAATCCAAGTTGCGCAAGATTCAGGATTCAAATAATTTAAATATTTTTGGTTAATAAATGAACTTTCACACAAAAAACAAAATTTCACTAGCCTATTATTCAAAATTATATCAAACATCAAGCAGTGTAGTTTAAACCACAAACAAAATGAACTGACGCAACAAGTGAGATGGATGGATGCTGTTCCAGAGTATATTATAATCCAGTCAGGATTCATATGAGGCACTGACAGAAGGACTAAAATAAAACAAAAATAAGATAAATCTAGAAGCAAGATTCCAAAAGCACAAAACAAAATGGAGTCACACAAGATGTGTAGTATGAGCAGCCTAAAATAGAAATATAAAAGTTTAACAGCCAATCAACAGCTATCCAATTTAGGAACAGAGGCATTTTATTCATTTTCATGGCTCCTGAATTGTGTATAATGGTTTTGAAAACCTTCCAAATATGGGCTTGAGATTACAATAAAAATAAATCATTAATTTTTAAATTTTCTACTTTTAGTGATTTTATCCTAGGTTTTTTACAATATGGTTTTCAACAGCAACATCTTCAACGGCGCCAGCAGCCAAGCCAGCTTCAATGGAGGAGAGGCTCAGAACATGGAGGTACCTGTTTACACCCAAGCCTTTGAGGCAGGTAACAAGGAAGCTGACCTGTTACTGACCCCCAACCCATATGGCTTTGACTTGTTCAGTAGTCACTTAGTGTCTAGCTCTGCCCCTGCTCCTGTATCACCACCACACAAGCTTCCCGCCAACCAACCAATCAGAATGGTAACCTTGATTTGGAACAACTTTCTGCCACCACCCAACCTTCCCCCCTATAGCCAATCAGGCTTCAGCTCCTGCAGCCCAGCGCCCCAAACAAAAAATCATCACCACCCAAATTCTCAAGGAAATTGTGGCACTAAACCTACAGGGTCTGTCATGGGACCAGATTGCCGCCCAGTTGCAATTTTCCTGAGCCACCATAATGCAGGAGTTCAACAACCTAATGAACAAGGGGAATCTGATTTGGACAGCCAAGAAGCCAAAGAAGACCCCTAAGTCCCAGATAACCCAGGCCTACCCAATAATGCTTGACCTCCTCCAGTAGGACCCCAAGCTTCCCCTAACCCAGGTCTGCAAACAGCTTGCACACCATAACATATGGGTCTCTGAGCGCATGGTGCAGCTCTGGATGCACGGAAAGATGGCTTTCATATGAGTTTTTACCAATTTTGCTGAAAACTAATAGGATGGCGCCAAAGATTCCCCATATGATCCTGCCATCAAATCCAACCTGGTCCAATGCCTGACTAGTCTAACTGATGATGTCATGTTTGTCTCCTATTACAAGTTATTGATAGCTTTTGATGATTTTGGCAAGCAAGGAAGAGCCATCACTCAAAAAGGAAGGAAGAAGGTCAAGAAGGGGACTTTCATTGGTGCGTTTCTGGCTGTTTCAGCCAAGGGTTTTGTCTACTATCAGACAAACCCAGATTTCATTGGTGGCTACTTGTACAGCCACATCATTGGTGGATTACTCAACTCCTGGGATGGCTCAAATTCCAAGTACCAGGCTTTCTTGAGCCACCAGATGGGGGGTAGCTCTACCGCCCTTGAGGTCATCCACAAACGCGGGCACCAGGCCTCTGTGTACCCAGCCAGCCATGCAGACGTCCATCTGGCTGATTTTGTCTTCTTTAATATTGGAGATACACTCCAGGAGCGCCGCCCTCAGGCTTTCAACAACTTCTATCTTGGGGTCCTTGACCACAATTCTCTCTTTGGTCACCAACTGGTGGCTGACTTGTTTTTGCAAATTGTTTTCCATATGAATATGGGCAACCAATCACAGAAAGACAAGTACCTCTCACTCTGGGCCACAGTCACCTACCAGCCCATCCAGCCAATGACCAATGAGGAATACAAAAAGTGTTATATGGCAGCCATCATGCAAAATCCTCCTGCCTCTACCCTGCTACCAACACCCCTCACCTGCAAGCCCAACCCACCCAATCCCAGACCCCACAGGCCAGCACCGCCTCTACATCTTCCTTTCTGCGCTATTCTGCCTCCTAGACATCACTCTTCCCCGCCCCAATAAACCCCCTGTTGCCAAACATTTTCTATTTATATTATCTTTATTTTGAATTTCAATTGACCATGTTCTCCTTGTTTATAGTTGGCTATATTCTTTATGTTCAGATTATTTCTATAAAATCATATATTTACTATGTTGTGTATCTAGATCCAGAACACAGTTATTTTTAGCTCTTTGCACAGCCCCTTGTGAAAATATTAACAATAATTTGGTAATCAACTAAATTTGAATTAGAAAATTATAGGTTAATTGATTTTAGATAAAGTTATTACTGATCTAAATTAAAAACCTTAATGATAAACTTTAATCCAACCAGGAGCCAAGTGATAAAGTGATTGTTGTGACATAAAGGGACATTCAATAATTCTTTGATGCATGTGTGCTAATTAATACAATTGGCTTGTTGTTTTGCCATTGTGCGCCATTGCCGCTGTGGCAAGTTGTTGTTAGACTAGTGCTAACCCAGCAGCTGATTGGGCACTAGTCCACCAACAACTTGCCACAGCAGCAATGGCGCAAAATGGCAAAACAACAAGCCAATCATATTAATTAGCGCACATGCATCAAAGAATTATTGAATGACCCTTTATGTCACAACAATCACTTTATCACTTGGCTCCTGGTTGGCTTAAAGTTTATCATTAAGGTTTTGAATTTGGATCAGTAATAACTTTATCTAAAATCAATTAACCTATAATTTTCTAATTTAAATTTAGTTGATCACCAAATTGTTGTTAATATTTTCACAAGGGGCTGTGCAAAGTGCCAAAAATAATATGGCAATTAAGGAAACAATGCCAACACAAACCAAATAACACATATTGAGATGAGCGTAAAACATATACACAATGGGGAAAAATGGGATATTGGAGTAATGTGAAAACAAACAGAAATAAACAAAGAGGCAATATTATGGGAATAATATAAATTTTATTGGAATGAAAGCTATAAAAACATATGGAAAGGTTAGTATAAAATCAATGAGAGAATTGGAGAAGCTGCTAAAAGACCTCACTTCAGCAATTGCTGAAATTAAAGAGATTGACCGCAAGGTCAAAGCAAGAGTTAAGTCTGACGTCCTTGAAGGGGACAAAATCAACAAGGTGTCTGCAAAGGCCCTTATGACCAAACACCATACACCCTGGAGAGGAAAATTGAGCGCTTACTAAATATTCAAAAAACTGTGGTTGAGGGCCTCCAGTTCAAGTCATTTGCCCTCTCTGCGCTGTCTGTCTGGATGGATGACCCTAAAATGTATGCCCACCTCAAACCTGCAAAGCGCGCCAGGAAAGAGGACACAGAATTGCCTGCTCAACTTCTTGCACCAAGAATGGCCAAGCTGGCCAGGGCTGCGGTGTCAGGGATCAAGTCTTGGGCGGCTGGCCTGTTGTTTTAAGGGGTAACTCAGGCCAGTTTTTTTGCAGGCAATGCCCACCACAAGAGAAGAGCTAACTTTAAAAGGTAAGAGGCAGACTTTCCCACCCAGGACCATGGGCCAACAACTGGGATTATAGTGTCAATCACCCCTGTGAGGGTAATTTACACAATCCCAAACAGCTTGCCAGAACGGTTGGTTGGGAGGTCAGGTGAGGAAGCGGGCATAGGTTTTGGGGTCACAGACAGTTCCATGGGCAGGTTGTAAGAAGGGAGATAGTTGAATTTTCCTCTGAACAACTTGGGTGTTGAAAATACCCATGAGCCTTGTTGGTTGTATCTAATTGCAGATTGTATGTGGGCCAAAGAATCAAGTTCAAGTATCTTTTCCAGGTGTATTTCTTGTATTCAGATTTCAGAGGGTAGTCAGTAAAATGGACAGGTCCAAAGGGTACACCAAGAGGACAGAAAACTGCAGGCAGAGGGGCAGGAGATCTCAAACTGAATTGGTAGATAGCAAATAAAAAATAAGGCAATAGCTGTGTGAGCCAAAATAACATAACCTTTATTCAAAAATGGCAATAATTTGGAGCGCGGGATCCTTTGATCTATATAGTACCCCACCTCCAAACTTAATATTTTCCATGGGAGGTCTATCAGGGCATTGGGAAAGGCAGGCCCAGGAGAACCAGGTGCTTGGGTCCAAAGGCGGCAAAATTTCACTTGGCCTGGGAGTTCTTTCATTAGTCAAGAATCTTGATTTGGCTACCTGATTATCTTGCTTTAGTGTTGTGGTCATGAAGCTGGGCCGCAGGCCTGTGCTTCTTTCCTGGGTTGGCTCCTGATTGGTTGCTGGTGTAGGCTTCAAGTTCATAAAGCTAATAGTTACCAAATCAGTACTTCCATCAGGCACTGTGATTAGTCTTCCATTTGGTGCAATAATTTCCTTGGTTTGGCTTGTTTCACTGCATGGACCAACATTCTTGGTATCAGCTTGTGGGAGCTCAATCCCAGAAAAGCGTGGCCAGGCGGTCCTACAGTCCACAGGCCTGGCGGCCCAGGGGGGTCCAGGGTTGGGGTTTGATTCCTGCTCCTGGGCCTGGGTTTCCAGAGAGGAAGAATTGTCAATCCTGACATGCGGGCAAGGAAGAAACACAAGAAGGTAACCTAAAAAATAAAATTAATAAATTTTCAAAATGCTTATCTTTTTTCTTAGAAAAGGTAGACGGTGAACTCCGCCTGGTCCTGGTCCCTTTTGTCCCCCTCACCTTCTATGCCAACTACACCACTCATGTGGCCAAGCAGCTGTACCTGTCCCCCCTGTCTTGCGGGAGCTGGAGGACCGCACCCACGGGTTCTTTCCTATGTTGCAGGAGGCATTAGCCAGGCTGACACATGGCAAGGGGGCATCTGAGTGGGTAGTTACTGCCTACAAGGATGCCCAACTGGTCTGCCTGGAACCGGTATTCCTCAGTGGAGTTTACTGTGTAAACTTCATTGAGCTTGTTTGGGACGTCCTGGCGACACTCCCATTCAAGAATGTACCAGAGATAGGCTGGGCCCATGCAGCTGCTTGCTTCTGCTTCCTGGTGGAGCACACAATATCTTACCTGTTGAAGAACTTTGGGTGTGCGGTGTCAAAATTGGCTGTTGCAGATGCAACAGCTGTCAAGAAAACCAAAATCCTCCTGGCAGACTTTGAGCTGGCCTGGAGTGCCAACAAGACAGGGGTCCCTCAAGCAATGGAGCTGACCTTTGCTAAAACCAAACAAGAGAAAAAACAAGTGCAGTATACAATAAGCTGTGTGAGTTTACTGAAGCCTTTGTTGGACAAAGGCTTCATCTGTTGGTTTACCTGGGGTTCCTGTTTTACTTCAGGATGAGCGCTGATGTGGAGGACTTGATGGGGTCCTCCTAGGGATTGACGCGGCCAGGCTCTCTCTGGATGGGAAGAAGGTCCCCCGGGTACAACTCAGTGGACTACGTGATATAAGATGCCCTGGTCCTGGCAGGGATTTACGGGTTTTCAGCCCCACCAGAGAAGCTGCTCCTACATTCTCACCTGACCCTTCTCCCTTTTACTAGCCGCCAAGAATATTTTAACCAGGGTTATCCACCGTCCACAGTGTGGTGATGGAGGTTGTGCACCACCTCCATTGCGGGGTGGGCACATACCAAAGGACTCACTATAGGCGCACACAATAAAAATATGATTCTAATAAATTTTATTACAATTTATATAATTTTTATTTCAGCAAACCAGTTTTGCAAAAGATATTGCAGAAACGGTTTTCATAAAAGCATAAAATTATATGTTAATAAAATAAATTCTTGTCATAACTGTGCTGTTTTAGAATAGTTACAAGGGGGAAATGTTTAGAAACTAGATGATAATCTTTATTGAGAGATAGTGATTATATAGCCATTGTGAATCAAGGATAACAGGAACATGATTATGTTGATCACACAGTTGGATGGTGAAGGAGGTAGCTTGATCCTGGTAATGAGTCAAGCGCCAAAACAAGGTATAAACCATAAGGGATCATCATTTGTTCATGTTGTTGGATTTGGCAATTCAAGTTGACTTCCTAGTCTGCCTTTGAGTGGCTGGGTAATCAGATTGCGGGTCACAAACCCGCTTGCTTGGAACCTTGCTGGCGGGTCAAGCCTGCTATTTTAACACCCCCCGGCTGAAGGTTGGCCTCCTCTGGGGGTAGATTGTTGGGGAGGTTGTCAGGAGCCCAGGCGCCATACTGGACTAGCTGTTGTTCTGTGGTGGGCAGGGCAGTTTTGCGTTGTTTTTGTCTTGCTTTGCAGGGTCTCAGGCAATCATGGTGTAGATTTTTGTCTTGTTTGTGCTTCACAAGTACTTGCACAAGGTAAGTGTTATTTTTTTACCTTTAGAATGATTGCTGGGCCTACTTTCTTGGGTTGTAGCTTGCTTTTATTAACGTTCATGACCCAAACTTTGTCCCCAACTTCATGTATACCTTAGATGAGGAAAAAGGTTTTTTGCAGACGTTCATTTTCCTTTTCTGTTTGCTCACTGTTGGCCTCTATAACTTGAGGGTCTGAACAAGGGGGGACTTTACTTGGAATTTCTAGTTTGGGTCCTGTCAATGCTTGAATGATATTTGGTTGTGTGCCGTATACCAACTCAAAAGGGCTTTTTCTGGTGGATCTGTTCACTTAGGTTTGGCACACAAGTAGTGCAGTCAATAGCTGCTTATACCAGTCTTCAGGTCTCCCGGCAATGAGTTTGGCCAAGGCTTGCACAAGGCTGCCATTTAGCTGCTCTACACGTCCATTGGAATGTGGGTGGTATGGTGTTGTCATGGTATGTTTGACCCCATTTTTAGCAAGGTATATGTTGGTGTTTTTGGAGGTCAATTCTTTTCCCCTGTTGGTTATCAGAAGTTCTGGCTTTCCAAACTTGCTGATGATTTCTCTTCCTATGAATTGCCGTACGTCATTGCCAGTGTGCGCCTTTACTGCTTGAGCTACTGGACATCTTGTAGCAAAGTCTACAGCGGTGATGATGTATTTCTTATTGTTGTGTTTCCCTGGCATGGGGCCAACGACGTCAAGGGCCCACACCTTGAAGGGTAGTTGTGTGTGGATGGTTAGTACTGATTTTGGTGGGGCTTTGCTTTTTGTAAATTTCTTGCATACTTCACATTGGTCTAGGACTTCTTGAACGTCACAATACAGGGTTGTCTACCAGTCCTTGTGTTTAAGGAATTTGTATAGGTTGTGACTCTTGGTATGTCCTAAGTCTCTGTGATATCATAGGATGGTGTCCACTTGCTGGTGTGTGAGAATGTAAGAGATGATAGTCCCGTTGGACGTTTTTCTGTGCAAGGTCCTGTACATTCAGCAAATAGGTGTTTGTTTTTGATGACTGTTTCTTTTGTTATGTTGGTTATACCAGGAGGGAAACCCTTGTCTTTTGTTTGTAGCACCAAGAGAGGCAAGTCTGTGTTGAGCTCATTTTCCCCTCTAGTGGCACAGACATACAGGCGCAAGAGGGCGTCCGCCATGGCAAGTTCTGGACCAGGTTTGTACTGTATGAACATATTGAATCTCTCCAAGAGCTCCATCCAGTGGGCTTGGTGGCAAGATAGATTTTCTTGGGTTTCAAAGTATATGAGCAACTTGTGGTTGGTCAATGCTGTAAATTCTTCCTGCTGTTCTAGATAACAATGCCATTTGACTAGGCAGTGTACAATGGCCAGCAGTTCCTTGTCATGGATAGGGTATCAACACTTGTCATCTGTCAACTTTTGGGATTCATAAGCTACGGGCAGGAAATCATCATTATTTTTGATTCATAGTACTCCCCCAATGGATGCGTCTGAGGCGTTGGTTTCCATTTGGTATTCCCTGTCATGTTTGGGGTATTTCAGAATAGGAGCCGCCATGAGCTTCTCCTTAAGGCGTCTAAAACAGAGGTCATGTTGGGGGGTCCACACAAACTTGGATTTGACGCACATTATGGCAGATAAGGGGGTAGTCAAAACGCCACAGTCAGGTATGAAGCGGCGTACATGAGCCACCACCCCCAAGAAGATGCAGAGTTCCAACTTATTCTTGGTTGGCGGCATCTTGCAGATGGCCTGTATCTTTTGACTTTTGGGTTTGATGCTGTCTTTTGAGACTATGTGTCCCAGGAAAGGTAATTGCTTGCGGAAGAACTGGCATTTGGAGAGCTTGGCCAGCAGCTTGTGTTGTGCTAAGGTAGCAAAAACTGCCTCTAAGTCTTTGTGGTGCTGTTTCACCAAGGAGCTGTAAACAATGATGTTGTCTAGGTAGACTAGGGCATGCTTGCCTATGTGCAGAGCAAACACCTTGTTCATGAAGGTCACAAAAGTGGAGGGGGCGTTTGTCATGCCAAAGTTGAGCACCACACACTTTTAGGAGCTGTATTTAGTGCAGAAGGCTGTTTTGGGAATGTCTTCCTCCTTAATACAAATCTGGTTGTAGCCTGTGGTTAGGTCAATCTTGGAGAAGACTGTGGCTTCTCCCAAGGTATCAAAGAGGTTGTCAATCAGTGGTAGTGGATAACAATTCTTGATGGTAACTTTGTTTAGGGCTCAGTAGTCTGTGACCAGATGCAAGGTACCATCCTTCTTAGCCACAAAGAATATGGCGGCCCCAAAGGGAGACTTTGGGGGCAGATAAGTCCTTTCTCCAACGCTTCCTTGAGGTAAGTGCATAGGGTGTTGTATTTGTTTGGGGTCAGCCTGTAAATAGGATGTGCTTTGGGTACAGCTCCTTTATGATGGATGGAGTGTTGAATGTGTTTCTCTGGGTGCAACCCAAGTAGAGCTTCCTTGAAGATTTCTGGATGGCGGGCCACAATTTTGCAATCCTGAGGTGTGGAGGTATCCTGGTGGTCCTTGAAGTGTATGATCTTGTACTGGCAAGAGTCCCAGTCAATTGCCTTCAGGTTTTATCTTTTTGTCCAGGGTCTCTGTGATGCGCACAAAGACGTGGTCGTGTAGGAGTTGGTCCACTGAGTCAGGGTAGATCTGGTGGTTGACACCTTCACACTTGATGGTCAACACTGAGGTCGCCCAGTCTATGTGAGGTTTTTTTGTAGCCAATTCAACCCCAGTACAATGTCAAACTTTGGAAAGTCAATGACTGGGCCTTGGATGGTGGAGTGTATATTCTCAAGCATGACAGAGAAGGGAGCAGTTTCTTTTGTCACGGCAATGTGATGTTCATCAGCCAGAACCATGTTTTTAATCTGCGAAGGATTAGTGGCTAGCTTGAACTTGTCTACAAAGCTGCTGTTGACTAGGGTTTAATCTGCGCCCAAGTCCAGGAGTGCAGAGCCTGTGTAAATGCAAAAACAGAAAGGATAGAACATCAGTTTATTGGGATGTCTGACAATGGTGTACAGTACTGGGTCCTCCAAGGGTACTTGGATCATTGGGCATTGGTCCATGTCCTTGGGTCAGTACTCATCATTGGGCAAGTCAGGAGTTATGTGGGGAGAGCTTGGCTTGTTTAATGCTCTCCCGGGCTTTTCCCTTGTCTTGATTGCCTTTTGTGGCAGTGATATAGAATTGGTACAATTTGACTGGCCATTGTTCCCACTTTCATGCCCATTTGAACCTGTGGGTTTATGGCTGGTGTTAAAGCCGTTGCTTCCAGGGGGTGGTTGAGTGGAGTGCCTGCTTGTGAGAGAATCCTTGGGCCTCTCTCATTTTCTAGTTTGTGCCTTATGGAGGGTGTTGGATGTTTGTTCCACTTTCTCTGTCTTCCAGTACAGGCTTTGCAGGTTGGTCACCTGGTCCAGGTTCATGTGCCTCATTACATGCAATTTAAGGGCATCATAGTACATGATGTGTGTGGCTGGGGTGTCAAAGGCCATGTCAGAGGGTGCGCAAAGTCAGAGTTCCTTGTAGGCGCGGGTGAGTTCCTTCACAGTGCCCGTCTGGATTAGGTTCTTTACTTGGTGTATGATCATGAGCACTGTGTCCTTAAGCACAAACCTTGCTAAGAAGCCTTGTTTGAAGGTATGCCAGTTCTTCTTGGCGTTTTCTTTGTGCCACTTGTCACACCAGGTGCCAGCGTTGTGGGTCAGTCAGATGGAGATTTCCACAATCCAAAATTGCTGTGGGCATTTCATCTGGGCCAGCTTGCTCTGGGCAGACTGGAATAATGCAGCAGTGTTGTTGTTGGCCCCGGTAAAAGGCTCCAAGGCAGCGCTTTATAGTCTTTGGGCTATGTAGGCGGGCATGGTGTTTTTGTTGGTTGGTTGCAGAATGGTGGAGGCTGTCTGGAAGAACCCTTGTGCAGAAATGGCGTTGAAGGTGGGTAGTGGAATCACCGTGTTCTGGTACAGGACAAAGCTATCAGGTATCTTGGTACTAGGGGTGTACAGGGTCCAGTTCAGCAGAAGGCCATACATGATTCTGTCAAGGATTTGTTGGCCGTGGCAAGTACAGGCAACAGGCAGAATTTTACAAGATGAGGTAGGATGGAGAACCTACCTGTGCTATTAATGTTGTAACTGTGCTGTTTTAGAAGAGTTACAAGGGGGAAAATATTTAGAAACTAGATGATAATCTTTATTGAGAGATAGTGATTATATAGTCATTGTGAATCAAGGATAACAGGAACATGATTGTGTTGATCACATGGTTAGATGGTGAAGGAGGTAGCTTGTTCCTGGTAATGAGTCAAGCGCCAAAACAAGGTATCCACAAAAAGGGATCATCATTTGTTCATGTTGTTGGATTTGGCAATTCAAGTTGACTTCCTAGTCTGCCTTTGAGTGGCCGGGTAATCAGATTGCAGGTCACAAACCCGCTTGCTTGGAACCTTGCTAGTGGGTCAAGTCTGCTGTTTCAACATTCTAACTTGTACATTTTATGTTTAAAATTTTAAAACTATTTTTATATTTATTTGACAAAAGTGATATAAATATATTTGCGTAATCCAGTATTGAGCGTTTGGGATAACCTCATATGGCATAATAAAATAATATAAAATAATATAAATAAATTAATAACATCCATTGATGGTCCTGCTGAATGTGATTGTGGGCTTGGAAACATCTAAATATAAAATGATAATTAATAAATCTTGAATAGTAAATTAGAGAATATAAAAAAGTTGGACACACTAAGCCTTTAATTGATTGGCTGTTTGGCTAGGCATGTGGGGATGAACAAATCAGCGTGGCCATATAATTTGGTCACGGTCTCAGCTGGTAGGATGTGGATCCCGGCCTGCAGCAAATCAAACAGGTCCTTGGTCCCAGTTGGGGTTCCCTCGCTTGACGACTTGCTTGAGCCACCCAAAGACTTCCTTGATGGGATTTAGGAAGGGCAAATAGGCAGGGAGGAAGAGAAGGCGCAAATTTGCTGTGGCCAATTGCTGGGGGCCCACTACAATGCTAGTGTCAATCATTGGGAATTCCTTGAGAATATCAGTCACCTTATGGAGACCAATGTTGTCCAGCACAATGACACTGGTGAAGCCCAGGCTCGTGCGCCTCAGGTGCTCCTGGATCAATTGGAGAAATGATAGAAAGGACCTGCTGTTATGCAAACTCAATATCATTTGGTAGAGCTCAACCCCCTTTGGACCAAGGAGAGCCACCATTGAATAGGCTGTGGTGCAGACTGCAGCACGCTGAGCCATCCCGTCATTTGAGTCTTTTGGGACAGCCATACTCATTCCGCATAGACAAGGCAAATGCTGTTTTGTCAATGTAATAGAATTTGACTGTTCCCTTGGCTTTGAGGGCAGTGTATGCCTCTGCGTATTTTTTCTGGGTCTTGACATTGGCTGGGCTGTTTCTGTTGTAGGGAGATACCCCAAGCTTTTTCTAGGGAAATTGCATTCCCTTCACTAGATGGTAGTAAAAGGAAATCAAAGCCCCAACCCCAAAAGTAGATTTGACCATGGCCTGAATATTTTCCAGTTCAAGATGGCAGTCCCAGATTATCCACTGGCGGATTGCCCATTTGTGCTCCTTGGTGAGCATGGTAGAAACGCACAAGTATTTCTCTGCGGCAAGGACACAGCTAGTATTGATGAATTTGTGGAAGATTTTGCTGGTGTACTTGGGATCCACTCCAACAATGGCCGCAGCCGCCTTGTAGTCACCAGATTCACGCTTTAGCTTGAGCAGGATGATGCGTTTGATATCTGGGATGCGCTTCTGAGCGGGCTTAGTAGGCTCAGATGAACTGGGATCCTGATTGGTGACAGGCTTGCAAGGCATAGGCACCTTGTTGTAGAAGGCTGAAACCTTTTTGAGCACTAACTGTCCCTCATCAGTTTGATAGAACTTGGGCTCCTTGTCCCCCTCCTGATTGCCATCACTGATGTAGGGCTTATAGCTAGTATCAAGTACAGGATTCATCTTCTCCAGCATGGCTGATGGGACCAACTCTTGTCGGTACACAACGTCAAACACATATGAAGTAAGTTCTACCTCCTTGTCTCTAACTTTCTTGGTGAAGGTAACCTTGGTGTGCTTCCGGGTCAGCTTGGGGACCCAAGGGTTTATGCTCTGCACCCTAGCAGCTTGTGCTCCTCAAACCGGCTGTGTCAGTACAGCATCACTATCAAACTCTCCTCTCCCGTCTCCTTCCTGGGTAGGCATTTGTGTTGCACTAACTCTGTTCTTTGACCCGTGTGGGCAACCGCAACCGCAGCGCACAACGGGTGCAATGGTAGTCTGTTGCTGTGTTTCTTCCATTTTAAAATTTAATAAAATATTAAATAAAACTCAATTAAGTTACTCCTTAATTTTAATTTTTGCTTTTATCTGAATATGGATATTCAATTAATATTTTTTCCCACCCAATATCCCAATTATAGATTTTTTATTTCTTAATTGGTTGTTTCTGGTTTTACAACACCCTTTTTAGAATACCCAAAATAATTTCCACCCATTTTCCCAGATTTTACACCAAATTAAGTACCCAACACAATATTTTTAAAATTTATGTTTTAGATCTTGTGTCTTGTTTTAGATACCTTGGTATCATTCTTGATTACAATCCATTGCACACACTGAGTGAGTGAGTTTGTTTACATAGTGATTTGCTATTGTTTTTTGTTTTTGGATTGAGTTTTGACACACCGCGCTTGGGCGTATTTTTTCACCAATTCACATAGTAAACATATTTACACCAAAAGTCAACTCACACCATTTTGTTTGTAATCCATGTATTTCAGATTATATTTTTAATGGTTTTGCTTTGCGGGTGAGCATTTCTTTGCTGTGTTGACCCATTTTGCCCATTAACGCCAAAAATTCCTGTTAACAGAGTGTATATTTTAACATGATAGTTGGATTTTGTTTAAATCTGAAATCATTTTGTTTAAATCTGAGGTATTTTTGGTTGTTGCCATAGCTTTAAAAACTACTGTAAATAAAACCATAAGTCCTGGGGAGATCTTCAAGGCAAAAACAGGAAGTGTCTGAACAGATAAGATTGATGGACCAGGAGAAACACATATATGTTGGAGAAGGATAGTGTAAAGTTACGCCTCCACCTTGGGCCTCTACTTCAATCCTCACAAAATACTTGGGGATCTATGCTAACTTACGCCTGTATATTTCCCAAAAATTTACTGAAAACCCCCAAGAAAGGTCCTCACATGATTAATTGCAGAAGTAGTTTGAAAATGCCCCCACCTAACCCACCCAAGAGACACCTCAGGTTAAATATCATGTGCAAGAGCGGCTGGGAGCAGTGATAATTGCGTTAAAGACAGGTTTCTCAGTTTTTAGTTGAGTCAGTTTCCCTTTGATTTTGTTCATTTGGATTTTTCTAGATTTTCCTGCCTCAAGAGATGCATCCATGTTCCCTCATATCATTGGTCAATCAGTTTTGGACATTCAACTCCCATCCTAATTCCATCCACTTCCTTTAAATGAATGCAAGGGTTGTAAAAGACCTTACTTCATCATTCTCTACTCTAATAAAGTTCAAAATTTGTTAGTCTAATCTGGCCATTTGGTTTTGGCTTTTGCTTTTGGTGTTCAGTTGATCCCTTCTCCCTCTTTGGCCTCCCATAAATTGTTAGTGACAACCTTTTTGGTTGTTCCTGAAACCATGGTTTTATTATGGTTGAGAGCATGGTTTTATTTCCTCCTAACCTGCTCTCTAATTCTCACAGATAGTGTTGAAAACAGCAACCTCAAGATATGCAACTGCAGGGTTAGGGTAAGCAGTAGTTGTGTAAGCGTAAGAAAAGAAAACATATCATATTTTACAATATAATATATAAGTAAATTTAAAAGGAAACTGTGTGTGAAAGCAAAAAAGCAAACCCAAAAGCAAAAATCAAGATAATATAACTCTTGATTGAAAAAACTAATAAATTCCTAATTCATGCATAAGTTCAAACTAGAACTTCATAGTTATAAAGCCTGCCCTTCAGGGCAGGGCACAACAAACACAAGTCAAGAAAAATAAAGGCAAAAGCCTGTATGAACTTGTCTATGAGCATAAACCCCTCATTGTCAGTACTAATTTAGGACCTTGATTATTTTTACCTAAGAAAGTACCAGCTGACAATAACCCTGATACACAGCATGACAGGAAAGACCAAGAGGCCAAGGAAAAGGAAAGAGAGAGACAGAAGCAATCCTCATCCAACAGGAACAATTCCAAGTCAGATACAAGATTTGGATTGTCAACCATGATTTGTACAAGTTGGAACCAGGACTAAGAGGACCAGGAGTTTTCATGGAGGTCAAATACAATAACACTTACCTCATCAAAGGGATTGGTGCTTGTACTGAACTAAAACATATGCCATATGACCAACTCTGCTTGTGCAAAGTAATAACTGCACAGCGCAACTCACGACTACCTGTTCCCAATGCAAAACTGGATTAATATCAAGCCTGAATTCCCGGCACTCTCAAGAAAGTCCTTAAGGCTCTGCCTTCCAGCACCCCAGGTGAAGATGCCACAACATATTTGTTTGCTACCTCTCAGAAAAATAATACCCAAGTGATTTTCTGACTGATCTTTAAATTGGTGGCATTATTATTAATTTCCCATGTAATATGGGGATCAACCCTTTTGAGTCCTAAATGAGAAACTACCTGGACAAGCCTTATGGCTGCCATGATGTACATGGACAATATGTGGCTTCCCATGATACTATATAACTCTCTAAATTCATATCAGTAAATTATCATTCTCTTCTTAATTTCCCTCTTTATTTTGTTTATTCTACTTCTCAGAAGTTTATATACTTGACAATAGGTAAAAAAGTATCTAAATAACCATAATGTAGAAGTTTCAATAGTTTATCTTATTGACTTTACAAGTTTGAAATTAGCACCATTGTTGATAAACACTAAAGCTTATCAGTTTACTTAGATCAGTTATGCCTCTTGCTAACTTGAATTAAACTTTTTTGATTGCTATTACATTTGGTTTGCCTGTAAGTAAATAAGGTTGCACATAAAATGATCTCTTGAAGGTTGGATCATTATCAACTAAATAAGAGTGCTTCTATTTGACTGTGTAATATTGGCTGACTCAGTTTATGGGTACTGTAAATTCAGAACCTAAACATAAAAATTTGGGATTGTCAAATCCTTGGTTCAAATTTTGAACCACTTTTGCGGGCAACTCAGCTGAGTGAAAAATAAAATATTTAATAGAATCAACTATTTAATATGATTTTTTTTGATTTATTTAAATTGGCAAATTTCAAATTCCTTAAGCAGATAACCCAACTAACTAAAGTCAAAACACAACAAGCAAATGCAGGATACATGAATCATAAATGCAGGATTCTAATGTACAATTTGAGATTTCCTTTATTTCAAACAAATCATAGACAACATGTAAACCTTAACAAATCTGAAATTGCGGGGTTGTCAAATCCAAGAACCAAATTTAAAATCTAAAATGAGGTGAATTTGAAATAAATTTAATTTATGGGTGTCTAAAAAAGAATGTCAAGAGATATAGAGTGGATTTGCGCTAATTCTTTTAGGAATCATAGGCATTTTCAAAAATCACCCTATTTCATTTTAGGGAAGCTAAAATTAGATGCATGATTACAGTAGATTTCAGAAAATGCTAATAATAAAATAGAATTATATATTATAATCTATTTTTATCAAGTTGTCTTTTCCTTGGTGTGTTGATAGTTCATTTCCTATTGCCAAGGCAACTGGAGGTGAAACTATCCAATCAAATGAAAGCACATTATCAACAGCAAATAAACCATCAACACACCAAGGAAAAGGCAACTTGATAAAAATAGATTGTAATATATAATTCTATTTTATTATTAGCATTTTCTAAAATCTACTGTAATCAAGTATCCTTAATAGCAATATATAAATACATAGTGTAGTAAACTTATAGTTTATCTTTCCCACCTCTCCTTCTTCCTTGAAACTTTTAAAAAAATTCAAGGAAGAAGGAGGATGGCTCATATATTATTGTGTGGTTTTGTGGTTGCTATAATAGTGATTTAGAGTGCAGAATATTGCATCATTTCCAGTTTAGACAATTTTAAATTTAAATTAATTTCATGTCTAAACATGGTTGTTGAGATTGGATTTTTCATTTGATTTTATCCAGAGTGGAGCTTCTTGATTTGGATTGATTTTTCCTAGTGTGCTTACTGTACATTAAATTTGGATTCCAGTCCCTGAAATTAATATTTGAGTTTACTAGTGGCATTCAAAAGTGATTTGAAAGTTGGTTTGTGGATTTGACAATCCCGCAATTCCAAAAAACATAGTAAACTTAATGAAAATGGTTGATGGATTTGAACAATTCAAATCTGATTCCAGTTAAATAATTTCGTCCATTGGAAATATGCAGTTTGACTTGAACTTTGCAAAGTGTCTATGAGTTCTCACATTTTTAAAAATTCAAATAAAAATGCAAAGAATTCAATTTAATTAAAAAAGGCTATCCCGCAAAAGTGATTCAAAATTTGGACCAAGGATTTGACAATCCTGCATTTTTATGTTTAGGTTCTGAATTTACAGTAATATCAATCAGTTAAGGATTCATACCTTTTACATATACAGTTCACCTATCTTGCAAGTATATTCTGCATGTGTGAATTATCAGTACAACATTAGCTTATCAGGTATGTATCAGATTTCAATCTATGCCCAAATCAGTTTCTGCACGCTTCTTTCAATAATTATCTAAGCAAAGATTACAAAGGAAAACTTTAATGTAAAGCCTGATTTTTTTGCATGTCAATTACTCAGTCACATCAAGTTCTGCCACTTCTCCAAATGAATCTTATAAATTTGCCGATAGCTAAAACAGATAATTCCAAACACTAAAATTTGCAGCAGAAGCCTATGATATTAATCTATAGTTTACTGACTAACGTAATCAATGAACTTATCAAGTGTCACTCTGTTAAGGCTTCATGACTTTAAGCGCATTGATTAAAAAATGAAGTTGACTTAAGAGTTTTCTATTCTGACTAAAATTGTTGAGCCCTACTTTCTAGACTTAAAATGGTACCAGAAATGTAGCAAATACTAATTTTTACAGCGATTCACTTAGTTTATTTACGTTGCGTATAGCGTTTAAATAAATATCAACCACAAAAAACATCCTTGTTTCAATGAAAGCAAAGGTTAAAGTAACCATGTTTTTCGAATAAATACTTCCAGGAAGCTTCGTACGACTAGTGGGCCATATTTAATAAAGTGCTAGGATTGGGGGACAAGGGAATACGAAACGGGCTGACTTCAGACTTTGAAGGAAAAATATTTGAAAAGTTCAAAGTTTATGCTGGTTTACTGGGTGATTAAGGCATTTGTTTCTACAGGTGCACATTAATAGAAAATTCCAGCAATGGGAATACGAGCTACGGCGAGCTTAACCTAGGATGAAGCAAGGAGAAACTTCTAAAAGACCAACTTGCTGGTTTTTTATTGTTGAAGGCTTCAGGAAATTCAAATAAAATTTTCCTGCAAAAAATAGTGTATGGCTTGGACCACTTAGTTCTGAATCAGATATTGAATTTTATAGCAAATGTATCTAAATTTGTGAAACATTTACTATTGGGGTGGAGAATGAAAGTTTAGACTAAACAATAATCATTTAGAGCTACAGAAGAAGAATATCATAATACAGCCAAGAGATGCATGAGGAAAAAATGAAAGAATATATAAGATTAGTTATTCTTTCTAAATACTTAGGTACTCGAGATAAAGTCTGTTTAATTCAACAAAAAAGATAATTGAAGTTGCTGCTTGCAGAAGCTTTAGCAATCTGCTTTCAGGTAAAATATACTTTAGCTTGGTATTCATATTTAGACTCAAGAGAATTTTTAAACTTGAGTTTAATTTACTTAGCTTACCGAGCTTGTTTTTTAATGGTTTGATTTTTACATATAGCAGGAAAGTTGTTAACTTATGGAGCTCATCTCTTGCATTAAGATTTTAACAACTTGAAATTGCTTAGATCCTAAATGCTGGAGTATAGCTCTTAACTTTAAGGCCTCAGATGAAAAGTCATTTGCACTTATGAAAAGGAACTTGTATATTTAATTTTTTGAAGAGGGTTGTGTCCTGCAGTTATCCTAGAGCTACACATCTTTGATTGGTTGTTATCAGATTTCATAAGGTTTGGATTTAAATTTATGAGAAGCCTCATTCTCATTCCACATATAAGCCAACCCCACCACATCAAAACTAGTGTTATAGCGATTCTGTTATCAGCTCCGATATCTGATAAAAGTTCACGCTTATCGGTGAGCTTTAAATTGTGCCTGTCTCCTGATTAATAAATATCTCTTCTTTCTGTAACTTGTTTCTGATTCTATTTTAGTTTCTTTAACTGTCTTTGCCTTGAGTTCTGCCTGACTGGCGTTAATGTTATCGATGGCTTGACTGTACCTGTTCTCCTGTAGGCTGAATATTCTCTGAATATCTGATATCTGTAAATCACCATTACACTAGCCTATCATATTTGTGTAGTGAATGGAGTTTGAAACAAATTCTATCCAACACCAATCAATTGCTTACCATTGAATTCAAGCTGAAACATTCTAAAGCCCAATGTCAAATCATAGATGAGCTACCTTGTGATAGTTTTAAGATTAAAGCCTTGATTTAAAAAACAATTAATTGAATATCTCTTTATTAAAGTCCAGATAGCTAAATTATCTAAGACCATACAATTTAAAGCCATACCTTAGTGAGTGAGAATAGCATCTGGGACTAGCATTTGGTAGCTTAATAATTTCAAGCAATTAAAAGTACATCCTAAAAATTAGGCCATTCAAGCTGATGGCTTGAATGCAAAGGGTAAAAATCAAATCACAACAAGCAATTCAATTGACAGTCATTCTCCCAAGCTGAAGCTAAGCTGATTTTGCATCCATAGACAGGCATTCAAAGTTAGTTTTCATTTGGCCAATCTAATCCTAAACCTTTACACAGGGATAACTTACTTTCAATTTCAAGCTCTTTGCTGTACCAACCCCTGAATCAATCAAGTAAATGCTCAACATCTATATAGCTGTAATTTATTCCTAAACTCTTATATCTGGCCTATGATCAAAGATATCTCAATAACTCTTAAAGCTGATAGCTTATATCTTCATATTTTCCATCATTGAATGCCAATATAAAATAAAGACTATTAATCATCAATTTTTTTTAACTTCAAGATGCTAAACCTATTTGACTTGTATTCAACTTTAGAATTTAAAACACAAAACATACAGAAGTTAAATATGTTTAGCATATTGAAGGTTAAAAATAATTTGGTGATGATTGAAAACATTAAATTTAGATTAGCATTTAGTAGTAGAAAAATATAAACATTACTATTAGATTTTTCTTATATCAAATACTAATAATCACTTTGATTTTTAGTCAACTGCCAATCACAACATAATATGTTTTCACTTCCCAATTTTATCCTTGAAGAGATAGTCAAATCTCTATCTTCTGATCTTCGTCTTGTGAGCCAAGGTTGGAACAAATTGATGCTGCCTTCTGTCTTTGCAAAAATTAAATATGCTTTGCAGTCTGGCCAGCAGGATGAGTTCAATCAAATTATTAAAAAATATGGAAAGTTTGTCATTGTCATTGAATTTGAGTTCTTGAGAATTCTGTCAACTAAACTATTGGCAACCCAATTGTCAACAAAGAAGAGCTTTTGCCAAAGCTTTGGGATGACTGTCTTCCAAATGTTAGATTCATGAAGCTTAAAAACATTTCAGTTTCTCACCTGACTTCACTACAAGGGCTTTTCTTGCGGGTTAGACACTTGGAAATTGAGGGTAAAGTCAACTCCCTGTGGAATATCTATTGGAAATATGCTAGATTAGAAGGAGAGTCAAGGATTAACCCTGATGACTTTATTCAGAAAGATGGGTTCAGCTTTATCCTTACTACATTTAAAAAGCTTAGAACCTTCAAGTACAAAAAATATAGTAAAGGTGAAAATCTTGCTATCAGCTTAAACATAGAAAAGCAGTTAGTCAAAGAAGTTATGCTGACGGTCAATTATCTCTCCTGCCGGTTCACCTTTGATGAAAGCTCATTCATAGTCTTGGGCTCAAGTACTGCTACTGAAAAGCCAGGTCTTCAAGAGCATTTAGCATCTATTTTGGCCCTTACTGATGACACCTTGTATAATCTTAAGGTGCCTAAATCTATCAGTGTTCATCAGCTGGAACTTACAGGGTTTGGTTATACTAGTTCAAATCAGCATGCTATCAAGAACATCTTTCCTTTTTTAAGAGCCAAGAGTATTCATATTCATGATATTCCTCTTAATATGAACATATGCAGTGCAAGTTTAAGCACCTCACTTAATCTGCATGGGGCTTCTACCTTTATTGTGCCATTGGAAAGTATTAAGGCTGGCTTTCCAAATCTCAAAGAGCTTTCATTCCATGATTTCTATCACCCTCAAACCTTTTCTGATGAGCTAAAGTTTTCTCATCTTGAAACAATTACAATGCGAAGTTCTGTCTCCTTAGCTTTTTGGAAGAAACTTATTCCCATGTGTCCTCAGCTAAAGCTTGTTAACCTGAAGCTTTACATTAACACTTTGAAGATTCTGAGAAAGCTTTTCCCAAACATTACATTTAAAAATCAATAAAACAAAATTTGTAATATTTTACTATATCAATTTTTATCAATATTTGCATTTTGATTTAATCTTTTATTTTTATTTTAACTCAAAATTTATAATGCACTTAAATATGTTGCATTTCAAATTTATCATAATAAAGTTTTAAATTAAAGATTAAATTAGCCTAATTTTTTTTATAAAAAATTTAATATTTTAAGAAAAAAATAAATATAAAAATAATATAAGCAAAAATAAAAAGTTTATAAATCCTTTTGATTCAATTTTTGGGTGACTATGCTATCTCAAAAATTCCAAATCAAATTTATTTTGAGATGGCTTTTTGCATTAGAACCGTTGAATCACTAAAAATAAAATAGTTAAAATTTACTTATAAATTTATATTACAGTGTCTTAAAATACAGCATCTTATTTTCTTCATTGCAAATAAAAAATTAAACTTTATTTTGCTAACTTTATTTACATGAAAAACCCCTTAGTATGGGTTGTGTGTACATCATCTCAAATTTACTTCATCTTGGTTTATAGCATTTATTACATACTAAAATAAGCTTATACCAGCACTAACTTAAAGCCTTTGTAAACTATCAAAATATTTTTTTAATAAATCAAGGCACTCATAGTAAGAACAACCTAAAACAACACCAAGACAGTACTACTATCAAGTATCATTGCTGTTTTAAAAAACTTTTTTGCTATATATAACTTATCTATACAAGAATACTCTGAAGAGGTTTTTTAACTAAATATTTTATTTATGGTTTTAATTTGTATATTAGCAGTTACATCATTTCAATTTATATTATTTCATATTTTACTAGGTTTTTTATCACTAATTAATTTGATAGACACAATAAATATGAGGAAATAAGGAGAAATTATCTAGTACATCAAATATGCTATGTCAATTCTCTAATATTAGTTCTTGCTTTTCACTTTTCAAAGTTATAATTTGATGCAAAGCCAAAATAGTAAAAAATGTAAGAAAGTTTATGAAACTTTGTGTATATACATTTTGATTTCCTCTAAACAGCTAGGTACTTTTTAGCCCTAGTTGTATAAACTAGTTTATGAGATGTTAAAGTTCTACTTTTTGGCCTGGTTAAGGTAGCTTTACCATGAATTTATTATTTAAAAATAAAAATATAGATTTTTTTGTTTTTAAGCTACATCATCTCAATTACAACCTCTCAAATATGATATTTTGACTGAGTTTTCATTCAAAACTGTTACAAAAGTAACAGCTTCAAAGCCCCGGGCAGGAATCAAACCTGCTCCTAGCCACCAGGCGGGGCTAGCAGGCGGGCGGGGGAGATTTGCCCACACCTGGATTTTTGCTTTTCAAAGTGAATCCAGGTGCAGGAACTATTCCCGCCCTGGTAGCAGCTGAGGGGCCCGCTTTGGGCCCCAAAAGCTATGCCCAAGCCTTTGTGGGTTTGGCTGGGCCTGGGCAGGCTATTTTTAGCTGCCCAGTAAATCCAGACCAAGCCCACCCTCTATTAAGTAATTTGGGGTCCCCAATTGGGGACCCCTTTTTCAATCAAGTTCTTTGGGCTCAAGAGAGCCTGTCAAGCCAGTCCAAAAATGGTGATCTAATTGGGAAAACCCCCAAAGCCCCAGAAGCCAAACCTGCCAAAATCAATGACCAGCCAAGCCAAGATGGACCATTAAAAACCCAAACAACTGTTCATGAAAACCCCAAAAATAACCATGAAGCAGCCAACCAAACAGCATAACCTGAAATGCTAAGCCTTGCCACACAGATAGCATCAGAAGAATACCCAGAGGCACCTGCATGTGAGTAAGTATATAAATCAGAAGCACTAGAAAAAGTTCTGTATCATCATCCTTACCAAATAAAGTTGTAATGAACCTTTGGTTCACCAATTTGTTTCCATACCTATTTTTGATACTCTTCCACCTGCATACACCCAAGAGTCAGCACCCCTCTACTGGGATAGATAGTCAGACTCCAATTGATAAACCCAAAGCCTTTGACTACTACCGCCCACCCAATGCTCCATTTGGCCCTGTGCATTTCAATGAGTATCCCACCAATCCTGATCATGAACCCTGGACATTGGAAGACTTGCAGTGGTACACCTGCCCAAACGCTCCCAAGGAACCCTACTAAATTGTCTGAGACGGCAAAGCAATCATCATCTACCCTTTGATCTTCAACGGGAAGTACAACAATCCTGCCGCCTACTTGGTCCCCATGGAACCGCCCCAACACCCAAACCGACCATCTCCACCCCCCACTTCTGATGCCTCTGGCCAGAGTAGTCAATTCCTGGGAGTGCTTTACCTTGCGCTCACGGGATTGATTGACTCTGCCTTGCCAGCAGCTGGACCTTGGGCTGTGGCTGGGAAGGCCCTTTACTACCTGGTAAAGTTAGGCCCCATCATCTGGTGGGCCATGCCAGTACCTGCCTCAACTCCTCCCTTGCCTGCTGGAGCCCCACAGTACTCCTGGTATCCTGACATTATAACAATCCACCCCAAACTCAGTAACCTGAGCCCCAAGATGTTATTAGCACTTGGGGCTACTTGTATGTTTGTTTTTATGATTATCACTTATTACTGTTATTTGTGGTTATCATACCAAATATCCTCCATGTGGAAGGGAACAACACAGACCTTGGATGATTCTAAGGATGCTCCAGAGAGCAAAGACCCAACCACAGCGACCTCCTCCCAAGTACAGAATGTCATTGTGAACCAAACCACCTCCAATGTGACCATGCCCCAGATGGGCAAGCTCAGCCTAGAGGAAGCTAGAAGAGCCATGTTGGTACTACAACTGCACTCCCTAGCCAATGCTGTTGCCTATCCCAACAACACATTCAAATTCTTGGGAGTAGCATCCATGCTAACAGGGGACACCCTAGACTGGTTTGGCAAAGCCACCGCCAACAACGTAGAGTTTTGCTTAGACTATGCTCAATTTGAGGCTGAACTAATGGCCACAGGAGAGGACCAGAATACCTGTCACTTTTCCTTCATGACCCTGTTAGAATTCAAGTAAAACAGCTGCCCACTTCAGACCTACGTAGAAGAGTTCACCAAACTACAGACCCGTGCTATGCTGGACGACAAATTGGCTGCCATCCTATTCAGAAAAGGCGTGAACCCAGGGTTAAAGGACCTCCTCAAGCACTCCCCCACAATTGGATCAGAGGAACTGATTGTGCTCTGCTGAGGACTAAGCTTAAACCAAGAAATCCACGGCGCTGCCCCCATGGTCCCCGGATGGCCAGAAGCCCCACTGCAACCAGACCAGCCATGACACCCAAGGAGCTGCAACAACATTACAGAGACGGGTTATGTTTCCACTGCCATGAAGCAGGACACCAGACCAGGGCCTGTCCCAGAAGAAACCAAACTTCAGGCTCCCTTGCCCAATTAAACACTACCTCTCAGACTTATAAGTATATCATAGTGACCCTAGAAGTGGGAGATAAAGTATTTCACAAAAAGGCTTTCTTAGACACAGGGGCTGACAAAAGTTTCATTGACCCCTCATTAGCGTCCAAGCTGGAACTCACCCCCTCAGATACTCAATTCCAAGTCACTATGGGAAATGGCTCAACTGACATTGGCCAAGAATGTAACCAACACCTAAAGCTGAAGATTGGGCAAAACACCTACCCCTTGTCTGTTATCTTGTTGAAAGGATTACCACACCCATTGATACTTGGAGACTCCTGGGCTGACAAGCATGGTGCAATCCTGAACTATTGTGACCAAACCGTAACCCTGGGAAAGGGACCTAACCCTGACACTGTACCCATTCAGTTGAGCCCACACATAGTACCCCCACCAAACTCATGACCCTGCATTTGGACCCTTGCTCAGGGGAGCTTCCCTCAGCCCTCAAGAAATGGGCCAGTGTCTTCAGCAAAGAGGCGGCAAATCAACTACCTGAATACTCTATCTACAACCATGCCATTGACTTACTCCCTGATACGCAACCCAGCCACAGCCCCATCTATAGTTGCAGCCACAAAGAACAGGTGGCCTTGAAAGCGTACATTGAAGACATGACCAAGAAGGGATTTATCTGAGTCTCAAAGGCCCCATGCTCTTCCCCCCTACTATTTGTTGGGAAGAAGAATGGGGGAATGAGACCTTGTGTAAACTACCAGAAGCTGAACAAAATCACAGTAAAAACCAATACCCCATACCTAATGCCAACAACCTATGTGATGTCTTGACTGGAGCACAAGTATACTCTAAGATTGACCTCCGAGACGCTTTCAACCAAATCTGAATCAAAGAAGGCAATGCATATAAAACGGCTTTCAAAACTTGATATGTACTCTATGAATACCTAGTCATGTCTTTTGGGCTATGCAACGCCCCTAGCACTTTCCAGAGGATGATTAACTTGGTCCTTGGAGAATACCTGGACCAATTCTGCGTGGCATATCTTGACGACATTCTGATATATAGCAAAACACATGAAGACCACCTCTGCCACCTGGACCTCATATTGGAGAAACTAGCAGCTGCCAACCTTCATGTCAAACTCAAGAAGTGTGAGTTCTTCCAACCTGAGGTAGAATTCTTGGGCTACATAGTAAAAACTGGTGGATTTGCCATGGCCCAAGATAAAGTGGATACAGTCACAGCTTGGCCCACTCCCACCTGTTGGAAAGATGTTAGGAGTTTCCTGGGGCTAGCAAACTACTGTAGAGATTTCATCAAAATTTTTTCTCAGATTACTCTGCCCCTGACCCGCCTTTGCTCAGACAAAGTCCAGTTTGAGTGGACCCCCAACTGTGTTGTTGCCTTTGAAGCCCTGAAGTTGGCCTTCACCTCTGCGCCTATGTTAGCCATGCCTGACCACACAAAGCCGTTCATTCTGGAAACCAACACTTCTGACTTTGCCCTGGGAGGGGTGCTTCTTCAGGAAGGAGGGGATGGTATACCACATCCTGTAGCATATTACTTCAAAAAGATGATCCCTGCTGAAGGAAATTATCCTATATATGATAAAGAAATGCTAGCTATAATGAAGACCCTGAAGCACTGGCGCAGATACCTATGCGGCGCTGAGCATCCAGTAAAGGTCCTAACAGATCACAAAAACCTGGTTTACTTCTTCAAACCATGCCAGCTTAACCAATGACAAGCAAGATGGGCCCTAGAACTGGCAGACTACGTACTAGAAATTGACTATAAACCCGGCAAAGTAAAAATTGTCCCAGATGCCCTAGGTAGAAGAGCCAACCTGATCCTGTCCTCCACCAAGTTTAGAGATCACAACACCCATACCCTGTTGGATTCAACCAGTAGAAAAATACAGCTAAACTACCTGAAAATTGTTGCTAAGAAATTGGACGTATTAGAAGCCCAGGCAAAGGACCCTGTTGCCAAAACTATGGTCTCAGAACTCTCAACACAACTAGACAGCCCCCTGTACAAAAGAAGTTACTCACTAAAAGGAACCACCCTACTGTTCCAAGGAAGAATATATGTACCAGAAGGATTAGCTCGGATTTCTTTACTAAAGGACTATCACAACTTGGAACTAGCCGGCCACCTGGGCCGCCACAAAACCCTTCAAAGCATCAAAAGGAATTACTTGTGGCCCAAGATAGATGCAGATGTGATCAACTATATTGAGAGCTGTGAAACATGTGGGTGTACCAAAACAAGACGCTCTAAGCCAGAAGGCCTTCTCTGCCCCCTAGACATCCCCTCAGGGCCCTGAAAATTGGTATCCATGGATTACATAGTTGAATTCCCACCCTCCAAAGACTACAATGCAATTCTGGTGATGGTTGACCGCTTCACCAAAATGGCCTACTTTGTCCCCACCACTACCCATTGCACTGCCGCTGAAACTGTCCAACACTTTTATGACCAAATACTCACCCAACAAGGAACCCCAGAAGAAATAGTGACAGACCAAGGACCACAGTTCACATCTCATTATTGGGCTCAAGTGATGAAAGACCTAGGAATCAAAAGATGCGTGTCCACTTCCTATCACCCCCAGGCCAACAGCCAAACCAAAAGGGTAAACCAGATTCTGGAACAATACCTCTGATGCTACGCAAAGGCCAATCAAGACAACTGGGCAGACCTATTATCCACAGCCCAATACGCCTACAATAGCAAAGACCACACGTCCACCGGGATGTCCCCCTTCAAAGCTAATTATGGATTTGACCCCACTTGGGACCCCAAGATTGGAAACCAGGAGTCTAACAAAGCAGGTAGAACCTGGATGGAACACATCCACAAAATCCAGATGACCTTCTCCCAAAACCTAACCCGCGCAGTACAGACTTACAAAGCCTTTGCTGATAGAAAGTGCACCCCTGGAAAGCCACTAGAGATCAGGGACAAGGTCTACCTAGACTCAAGGAACATACCCCTAAATGTCCCATGCCGGAAGCTAGCTCACCAAAGAAGCGGCCCCTAACAGATCACAGGTCAAGTAGGTGAAGTAGCTTACTGTCTGAAGTTACCTGACACCTGGAAAATACATGACGTATTACATTGATCCTTGCTGTTCAAAAAAGACAGAAAATCCCTACCCCACCAGAAACTGAAGACTGCCCCTCCGACCATCCTGATAGGGAGATCCCTTGAACATGAAGTAGAGTATATACACAGCAACCACACCCAATACTGTAAGCCACAGTACTACGTCAAATGGCTAGGATACCTGCCCAAGGAAAGCACCTGGGAACCCACTGACAACCTTGCCAACGCAGCTGATGCCGTCTGCCAACATTGGAAGAAGAAGAAAGCCAAGTCTGGTTTAGAAGGGGATAGTGTTACAAAAGTAACAGCTTCAAAGCCCCAGGCAGGAATCAAACCCGCTCCTAGCCACCAGGCGGGGCTAGCGGGTGGGGGAGATTTGCCTGCACCTGGATTTTTGCTTTTCAAAGCAAATCCAGGTGCGGGAACCATTCCTGCCCTGGTGGCAGCTGAGGGCCCTGCTTTGGGTCCCAAAAGCTATGCCCAAGACTTGGTGGGTTTGGCTGGGCCTGGACAGGCTATTTTTAGCTGCCCAGTAAACCCAGACCAAGCCCACCCTCCATTAAGTAATTTGGGGTCCCCAATTGGGGATCCCTTTTTTAATCAAGTTCTTTGGGATCAAGAGAGCCTGTCAAGCCAGTCCAAAAATGGTGATCTAATTGGGAAAACCCCCAAAGCCCCAGAAGCCAAACCTGCCAAAATCAATGACCAGCCAAGCCAAGATTGACCATTAAAAAGCCAAACAACTGGGTCATTATTTTTCTTGTTATGCCTAGGTGCCAGATTTATCCTTTTATAACTTAATTGCATTATTCATATTCAAATTATTCAGAAAGCTTAAAATACAATCAACAAATTCCAAAACTTTAATTGATCTTGGGCTTAAATGATTTTTTTTAAAAATAAGGCATCAATTTTAGAATTGAAAATTGCAACTTATAGTATTACTGAAAATACCTTAAGTACTACTACAAACTACAAACCAAAAATATTTATGATGAGTTGCATGGGAGAGTAATAGCAGCCCCAAAGCTATAAATGCTATTACCCTATCTTTGGCTCATCATAAATATTCTTAGTTTGTTTCAGAAAAACAGGTTGTTGTTTTTGAAAGACTGATAACTCTATTTAAAATACACCCTCTAGTAAGCTTCCCTACTTCATGAACTTGCCCTAGTGCACCACTAGCATCTTCTGATATTTTTGTTTCTCTGGTATCATCACGTGATTTCAAATGATAAGTTATCTCAGAATATTCTGAGAAACTTTCAAATGTTAAAGGTGAAGTATACAACTTCCTATCTTTCATCAAATATGAAAGATTAATGTGCAGATTTTTAACTTTGAGCTCTCTCCTTATAGGCCTAACTTTTCTCTCATAAATATAAAAGAATGACTTTTGAGAAATATTTGAGCCTGATAGCGCTGATTTATATAATTCTTTTCTTTTTCCTTCTTGCTCAAAAATATTTTTAATATCATTTATATTCTTAATATAAAGCTGGTTTTCTTTCTCTTTTTGTTTTTGATATTACACCAAAGTGACCATCAACAATGCTTTTTCCATGACATTCTACAAAACAATTATATTTTATAGAACCTTTAATATATTTAGGTGCCTCTTTAAATAAGTAATATAAAAATTCATATGATATAAAATGATTTCCATTATCAGTCCATACTTTCATTTCTTTATTTTTTTAAATCTATCTAATTTAAGAAGACTTATTAGACATTCACCTGAAAATAAAGAATCATGTGATAATATTTGAGACAAAAAATTATGATATTCATATTTAATTTTATTGTTTTCCTTAAAAACTAATGCAAACCCTAATAGTGAGATTGGTTTTTTTGAATAAAAACAATTATTGGTCTCAATTGGACCACCTCCAACCTTTAAGTTTTCTTTATAATCTATAAATACAACACAAGACTCATCATCTAATTCATTAATATCTTTTTTATATTCACAATTTTGATGAACATAAAAGTCTTGGTGCTGATTAATAGTCTTTAAGTCATTGTCTATAGATTCTGGTAATGGTAAGTTTTTACTTTCACATTATTCCTTCTTTTTTTCTAGTGAATTTTTTAAATTACAAATATTGCACATATTGGTTTGTTTTTTAATTTTTATTATACTTTTAGGGATTAATTTATAGTAAGTAGAAATTGAAACTGAAATTTCATTTTTTATTTTCATATTTTCATATACTTCTTTTTTTGCTTTAAGTAGAGAGTATTTAATTTCAGTTGAGTAATTACTCATCTCTTTTTCTATATCTTTATAAATTTTTCCAGGCACTTTTTTTGTAAACTGGCTTATTTCAAAAGAATTTTCCAGCAATTTTTTAATTATTTTTTTAGTTATTTCTTTTTTTAATGAATAGTTATTATTTTTTTGGCTTTTTTTGTTTAAACTTACATTTTTATTTTTATTTATTTTTCTTGAGTATTCAAACTCACTTTTGGTTATATTAAACCCCATATCATTAAGCTCTTTTAAAGAGTAACTGGAAGTAACCAGAGATCGCAAGGCTGGGAGATGTTTTTGGGGAGAAGATTTCATGAGATCCTTTAAGTTTTCAATGAACTCATTGCCTTTTTGATTTTGAATAGTTGGCAGGAACTGAGCTTTCCCAAATTCAGTTTGAGTAAGGAAGTGCTTGATGAAATTATCAAGATCATCACCAGCAATAAAGAGGAATGCCTTTTTTAACATTGCAATTCTCTCTCTTTTTGTTGAAGCTCCCAAGGAAAAAAGGGTAGCATGGCAGAAGTAAATTTAACTGAGGACATGGTAGTATTTTGAATCTGTAATTAGGTCAGATCTCTGAAATGTGCCTTAATGTTGGAGTAGTTATGATCAGAATGTGGTCTTTGAATGGGGTCTTTTGGATTAGAAGCTTTGTGGTACTTTAGCTCTTATATACCAAGCTAAATGACACCATTCTGAAATAAATGGTGTGATAGCTTTTATTATAGTTTGAACTTGAATTTATGTTTGCAGAAATTAATTAAATACCCAGTTTTCATGCACAAGTGATATATGTGAAGCAGCTAAGCATTATTATTACATCATATCCTCTTTGTAATCAATGCAAATCAATTAAAATGATATATTCAGTTAATTGTAACTCTTCCACATATTTTTAAAATGATAAAATATTAAAGAATTCCATTTAAAGAATGCTTAATTTGAGGTTCAAAGCTCACTTGAACCTTAAAATCAATCTAAACAGTGATAAAAACACCCTAACTTCAAACTATCATAAAATCCTAAAGAATTGAGCTTTTTAAATAAAATAAAATGCAAAAATAAAGCTTTCAATCTTATCTTTAATTTCTTTAAATAAAAAAATCTGTTTTATATTAAAAAAGAGTATTTATTAGCTTTGAAGTGATCTACTTCATATCATTAGATATAATCATATAATAAAATCTGGATTATACTCTTTTAAATTACTTTTGCTTTAATATTAAGTATAGTATACATATTAAAATTTTTACACTAATAGAAAGATAGGATTCTTAGCTTCATTTTGATAGTTTACAGTGTGAAAAAATATTAATTTTTCATTGAGTTATTAATGTTTTAAATATAAAATGTTAATTAGTTACTTTTTCAAAATTGAACTGTGTTATGCTGCGACTTGAGGAGCATGTGTGTTAGAAAATGGCATAATCCCTAAAATAATGACCCAACTGTTCATGAAAACCCCAAAAATAAACATGAAGCAGCCAACCAAACAGCAGAACCTGAAATGCCAAGCCTTGCCACACAGATAGCATCAGAAGAATACCCAGAGGCACCTGCATGTGAGTAAGTATATAAATCAGAAGCACTTGAAAAAGTTCTGTATCATCATCCTTACCAAATAAAGTTGTAATGAACCTTTGGTTCACCAATTTGTTTCCATACCTATTTTTGATACTCTTCCACCTGCATACACCCAAGCGTCAGCACCCCTCTACTGGGATAGATAGTCAGACTCCAGTTGATAAACCCAAAGCCTTTGACTACTACCGCCCACCCAATGCTCTATTTGGCCCTGTGCATTTCAATGAGTATCCCACCAATCCTGATCATGAACCCTGGACATTGGAAGACTTGCAGTGGTACACCTGCCCAAACGCTCCCAAGGAACCCTACCAAATTGTCCAAGACAGCAAAGCAATCACCATCTACCCTTTGATCTTCAACAGGAAGTACAACAATCCTGCCACCTACTTGGTCCCCATGGAACCGCCCCCAACACCCAAACCAACCATCTCCACCCCCACTTCTGATGCCTCTGGCAAGAGTAGTCAATTCCTGGGAGTGCTTTACCTTGCGCTCACGGGATTGATTGACTCTGCCTTGCCAGCGGCTGGACCTTGGGCTGTGGCTGGGAAGGCCCTTTCCTACCTGGTAAAGTTAGGTCCCATCATCTGGTGGGCCATGCCAGTACCTGCCTTGACTCCTCCCTTGCCTTCTGGAGCCCCATGGTACTCCTGGTATCATGACAAAAACTTAAAGTTTTGAGTACTTGTGCTACAAGAAAAAAATTTATTTTTTATAGTAAAAAGCTCTGAAATTTTAATACTGTAAATTCAGAACCTAAACATAATAATGCAGGATTGTCAAATCCTTGGTCCAAATTCCAAATCACTTTTGCAGGATGGCTGTCAGAAAGCCAGTCATAGGTAGAGGCATTGGGCGGCTTGGGGTGAGGGACAGCCGAGCCGGCAAGTAAGGCCCACCATAGAATGGGTGCTAACTTGATAATGTAAGAGATAGATCACCCGAGCAAGGACCAGGGTCTGGAGTTGGGGACCATGGAATCCACCAATCCTGTCAAAGTAATATAGAGTACTCCAAAAAGTTGGGTAGAGGTGGTCTTGACTGCGGCGGTAGGTTCCAGCGGGCGGTCTGGTTGTGGGGTTAAGGGCAGAGTCATGGGAATAAAGTACGCTGGTAGGTAGTTGTACTTGTCTTTGAACAATAAGGGCCGTCTCTTGATCCTCTTTCCTTCATGTCCTACGTAGTTGGTACTTCTAGTCCTTGCCAAGAGATCAGCAATTAGGATGGTTTCCAAGTTGTACTCCAAATAGGCCAGGTTGGGGGGTATTCAGTAAAGTGCACAGGTCCAAAGGGAGCTCCTGGGGGACGGTATAATGCCTGGGGCAATTTGGCAGGTTAGTCTCTGGAGGGGGCGGCAGCCTGGTAGTCTGCTTGACCGGAATTAAGATGGAAGATCACTAAAACTAGATAGGGTAAGATTTGTTTGAACCAAAGGTTCATAAAACTTTATAATCAAAAATGACAATGTGGTCTTCATCATAACACCGGGGTTTATATACCATGGGATTTTGCTTCTTCAATTTTTGCAGGGTTCAGGTTTGCAGGCAAGGCACTGACGGGGCGTGAATCTTGGCTTAGAGTCTTGAGGGTGGCAGATTTAGGTTGTTCCTGCTCTGGTGAATAGAAGTGGCAATGCTTCATTTTGCTGCCACGGTTCACTATGTCACCTGAGCAGTTCAATTGTACTACCCATTCTGGATGAAAGGCTGGCAGTTGCTGGTTGTCATTGGCAGAGTTAATAATAGGTTTTGTTTTAACCTCCTTAAGGCAAGTTACAACCTCTGCATAGGTCTGGATCTTTGGTGGCTCAACGTTGGCACCAATCTGGTGACCATTTAGGGAATTGTACTTGGAGGACTGGCAGGTCTCAGAGTAACTTGTCAACTCAGGTTTGCAATTTAACAAATGGGTGGTTTCCCGTCCACTTTGTGTGACTTGAGTAGTCTTTGGAGGGTCAGGGTTCAATTCCAGGGTTTCCAATGTTGGTTTTGAAACTCCAGTATTGGCGCTGGGCAGGTTGGCAGTATTCAGGGAATTTTCTGTAGCAGGCCAGTGGTTTGCGGGGTAATTTAACAATTTGAGCCTGTGACTTAACGGTTTGGCGGGTCTTGGATTGTCCTGGAGGGTGAGTTCCGCCTTCAGGGAACTGGGGTTTGACTCTTGGGTTTTCAATACAAGTATTGAAATGTCATTCATGACAATGGCCTTTTTTAATTAAATTGGTTTTTTTGAGTATTTATTTGAATTTTTAAAAATTTGAGAACTCATAGGCACTTTGCAAAGTTCAAGTCAAACTGCATATTTTCAATGGATAAATAAATTAACTGGAATCATTTTTGAAGTGTTCAAATCCATCAACCATTTTCATTAAGTTTACTATGTTTTTTGGAATTGCGGGATTGTCAAATCCATGAACCAAATTTCAAATCACTTTTGAATGCCACTAGTAAACTCAAATATTAATTACAGGGACTGGAATAAAAATTTAATGTACAGTAAGCACACTAGAAAACAGCAACCCAAATCAAGAAGCTTCACCACAAATAAAATCAAACTAAAAAATTCAGTCTTGATAACCATTTTTAGACATAAAAAGTGATTAAACTTTAAAATTACCCAAAAACAGAAAGGATACAATATTATACACTTCAAATCATGGATATAGAAACTCTGCTACTATTAAAGGCTAAATCAAGAGAAAACAACTACCCACAACTAAACCAATAAATCCAAATAAATACATATTTAGTCTAAAATATATGTTTTTTATTTTATTTTTATGGATCATAAATTGCATTCTCAACCAGCTCCTGCACCAGCCCGCGGGGCAGCCCATCCAGGAGGGCGTCCCAGAGGGTCCAAGAACAGACCCAGAACCTAACTTGAGGGGATTCATGTCAACACACAGGCCTCCCAAAGTGTCAGCACCAGCCAATCACCTCCTGCATCTCAAGCCAGGAACAGTAGCCTGAATCCAAGACAGAAGCCACTCTCAAGGCCTGCAACCAAAGTCTCCTATACAAAGGTCATTGGGAATAATGAGGTTACATATACCTCACCATGTGCCCAGTTGTCACCTGGCCCTGCACTCTTGACCCAAGAGTTGCTACTTCCTGCCCTGCATCTTTGATACCTCCTATCAGCCATTGGCCACAACTGAGGAGTCATCTGTTCCTGTGTCTTATGCCATCATTGACGGCGCCAGCACAACCAAGCGTGATCCCACCTTCTACACAAAGGTCCCCATCCCCTGTGTCAAGCCTGGTAGCCAGGATGCTATGGTACCTGCCAAGGGCCGGCGTTAGTTGACAGATAGTGAGCGTGAAGCTCTCCTCAACTGCTTGAACGGGGGAATGGCAGTTTGGGATATTGCATCCCAATTTGGTGTCACAGCCAGATACATTGCCAACATCAACACCAAGTATGGCAATACTGGGAAAATTGCAATTCCACCAAGGCAAAAAGACAGCCCAAACTCCTTCAGCCTATTCACATTGACACAATCAAGCAGTGGGTAGCCAAGGATTGCCACCTGGACACACTTGCTGTCCAATCAATGCTTGCCACAGAGTTTGGGCTTTCTGTTTCTAAAACCCTTGTTTACAAAGCCATGATTGATTTGGGCTTCTCCTGGAAAGTACTGGGAGTTTTGCCGTATAATAGGAACAGTGAAAAGACCATCAAGGATTGATACATTTATGCCAAGACATATCTGGCACTAAAGGAGACTGGGAATGTCCAGTTTTTCTATATTGACAAATCATTGTTTTCCTCCTCACTCAGGTCTAGGCATGGGTGGGTCAAGAAGGGGTCCAAGGACAGCGTAGCCCATTGTTCAGCTGTCTGTTCCCAGACCTATTCCATGGTAGTGCTTCTTGGTTCTTGCAGGTTGGACAAATATCAGATGATCAAGGGTTCCCACAATAGCAGGACCTTTCTCAATTTTCTCTGAGTCGTCAAGGAGTACCTTTGGATAAATTACAGCGGCACAACCAATGTTGTTGTGCTTGATAATGTCGGGCTCCACAAAGTGGATCTGGTTGTGTCCAAGTTCTCCCCATCAACAAGAATAGCCACTCCTCCAGCCACTGCCTTGCAGACTGCCCAATGAGACTCCTCTTCCTTCTGCCTTATTCTCCATTTCTGAATCCAATCAAGGAGGTGTTTGGTTGGATCAAGAATAAGATGAAACAAGGCCTCCCTCAGGGCACTGAGGATCTCTTCAACATTCTTGAGATTAGCCAATTTGCAATGCCACCTGATGTGGTGGCAGCTTTCTACAAGCACTTGGATTCATTCCTCCCTAAATCCCTGGCCTCTGAGCAAATCAGATAAACGGGCGCTCTGGGTTTTATTTGGTTTTAATTTTATTTAGTTTGTTTTTATTAGGACTCAAAAATTATTATTTATATAATAATATGACGTTTGATTGTATTATAGGCATATAAAATACATAGAAAAGGTAAGTAATATTAATTATACTAGGTAAGAGGGATATATTTTTATTATAATGCACTGAATATTATTATTGACTTTTGCGCTAACAAATAAATAAATTAAAAAATATAGAAATAATTTAATTTTATTTAAATAATTGTGAATCCTTGATGGTACTTTGGCTTTTCTAAGCCACAAATTGGACCTTGAAGGTCATCATCTGATCCTTGTTATTTCAGTGCCACTATAGCCACACAACACAGAAACCAATGATTTTTGTGTATTGCTAATAATTAGTACTTAGGACGCGGGTCAAGTATATCAAATATGTTTATCAAATCACATTATGAGGGAAAGATAATTTGAGTTCTAAATAATCATTTGTTTAGAATAAAAGTAGAGCGGGCCACATGATGCGGATAAATTTAATTCTTGTTGTTTGTTTATGTAATAAATGAACCCGTAATCAACAAGATAGTAAATAAAAACATTTTTAACTTATTTTTGATATTTGATGTGGTTACAACTTTAACTAATGTCTTGTAATATATTTAGATATATTAACATTATAATTTACATACTAAAATTTAAAATAAAAATTTAAATATTAAAAGTAAAACTATAATTATAAATCTTAAAATTTAAATATTAAAGTAAATATTTGAAATGCAACTATTTTTATTAAATTGTGATTTATTCAATATTGAAATATTTAATATTAAAAATTTTAGTATTGAAACATATATTATTAAAATTTTAATATTAACTTTTAGATACTAAAATTTTAATATTGAAATATGTAATATTAAAATTTTTATAGTAAAATTTTAATATTACATATTTCACTATTAAAATTTTAGTCTTAAAATATAAAAAGTAAAAATAAAATAAATTTTAATTTGCAAGGGGAAAATATTTATTGGGGGGATGTTGATTGCAAAGGGAATGCAATTATTCTGGGGAATTATACCTCAAAACTAAATTTTTGGCTAATGTGTCTAATTGGATCCACATACTCTTCTGTATGTGGTGGACAACCCTGGATGCAATTGCTAGAGGGGTGGCGCCCTGTACCCCGGTGGTTGTTGATTGTTTGATAAAAGGCAGGCAGGTGAGTGAATCAACCAATAGGCTTTTTTTCAGGTGGCATGTAGTACCCATATAACGTTGCAATGCAAAGGAGTCATACAGGACATGCTTGACTGTCTTATACCCCCACAGTGTCTTCTGGCGGTTGAGTGCTAAGTGGAAAATAACCATTTGAATAGGTACATCCTCCAACTTTTTGACGTTGGTTTTTAATATGCAGTGAAGGAGGATCCCCAGGTAGACTGCAACGTGAATTCTCTCCAAGGTATATTTTTCCAAGAACATGCATAATTTTTTGAATGTTGGAACTAACCTATTGATATAGGATGCTTGATTGAACTTGAAGAGGGTTCTGGGGGGCGCCTGACTTGAATCAGCCCCCAGGCCTTGGCAAACAAAATAAATAAAGGTTTAAAATTATTCACAAGGACTGCATCCCCAACTTTATTTGACAGTGCCTTGAATACTTCATTAAAAGTTGCAGTTTTCAAATATTTGGTTCCTATTTGAAAGTTGGTTTTTATTAAATTCTTTTCATATTTGTTGATGTTTGTGAAGGGGAATCTTTGAATGTTTTTGTACATATTTTCATCAAAGTTCAGTTTGATATCCTCAAAAATTTCATTCATTTCTTTGAAGTTAATATTTGATCCTATTTCATATGCTTCCCATATCCATGGCAAACACCCCACAGGTGGTAGATATTCTCTATCTTTAGCTTCAATATTAAAAAATTATTCATAAACTGTTGAATTATTTTATTTGTTTATTTTTATTTATTTGTTTTACAGGGGCCACCAGTGACTGGTAACCCCCATAAAACCAACTCGGCATAAAAGCCGCCACTTCTGCAACCTCATCCCCATTTCTGGTGATGAATAAAAAAATATAAGTAAAACATAAAAAGACTTACTGATTGTTTCCCCTGTGGCCCCCTCAGCCACAGGCGCCATTTTGGCAAACTTCATGAGCGTTGGATGCTCTTCATTGCTTTTCCTGGGATTTACCTTCCTTATTTTTCTTGCAACTTGTGCTTCCTCTTGATTTTTGTTTGATAAAGTTTCTGTATTTCTTGAGACGCTTCTGCTTCTTGCTTGTGTTTTTTTCCATCTGTTTCCATTTGATTATTTTCCTCTTCATTGGTATTAATTTCCTTTAGAATTTCAGTTCCTTCAATTAGTTTGATCTTCTTATTGTTTTCTTTGGCCCCCTGCCAGAACTCCCACAAAATGTAGGCTGCGTTGTTGAACTTCAGACTTGATAGAATTGTTCCCTGGAGATTTAGTAATGCTTCTTTATTCTTTTTGTCTATAATATTTCCTAGTTTATACAGAGCATCTTCTTTTGACTGGATAAGTGGCTGGCCCTTGTTATCCAGCTTTCCTGTTACTATTTCCCTGATATTTTTTTCTATTTCAACAACCTTTTGCAGGTGTATTTCTAATTTGTTTATCAAGTTATAGATAGTTAACATTTTGTTTGAATTCCATCAAAAGACTGGTTTTTATAGTATTATCTTTAACACATACATATTTTCCATCATCATTAATAAATTAAAGACAATAAACGTAAATATTGTATTAGAATTGTCAGGGATTCTTTCCCTGAATACTTGAATCTTATTGACAAAACTTGCAAATTTTTTTCTAAACCAACACCAGAACAAATACCTTAAGGACACCCAGTCAAAAACACAACACAACATACTTAACAACTATACTTGTGTTTTGAAAACCTTTGGAAATCAGATTCTAACCCTGGACGCTGCTAAAGAATGTATTGTTAGTACCGGATTATCACAAACCATTGATTTACTTTTTTATTATCATTTGATTCAATTGGTTTTTGCTTTCAAAACGTCTTTTGAACCCAAAAGTGTTAATAATAAGATTGTATACGTCACTTACCGCTCTGCGTATGATTGGCTGCTTGGAGCTTTCCAGACAATCCGCGACCCGCTCTCTATGGCTTTAGGCAAAGCTCCATACTCTATGATATTAGATCTTCTGCTTATACACCACTTAATTAGCCTGATCATTGTGAAGTCTTTTTGGTGCCTCTGCCTACACCAAATCAGTTTGAGAATTATTAAGCCAATATTTAAGTTGCACTTAGACAGGTATTTTAAGTGATTGATTCAGGTAAATCATCTTCATTTCCCAAACTCCTCTCAAAGATTCAGCCTTGTTTTTAAAGCTATATAAGTTCCAAATTTTTCTTCATTCCAAATGTTCCAACAATAAAGATTATTCCACTCCTTGCTACTCCTCCATTTTTCTGATAAAACACATTTTTGAAGCCATGAGAGGAATTCTATTCCTATCCTGGTTTCTAGCTTACTTCTTGCCAGTGGTGTTGGCCTTGGAAAATCCAACTACTACCACCAACTGGTACAACTCCTCCCCAGATGACGCCCACCAGAAGGAAGCCCTTGCCCAAGGATGGTTCAAATACCCTTCTGGACATTGGGGACGTAAATTCCACTATGGCCGTTTGTTTACTGCACCACCTACTGAGCCTACTCTGGTTAGACCCTACGCCTCCCTTTATCTCTTGATGTATGTGGTGGTTTACTATCTACTTGGTTGTTTCAGTTATATGTTTGGAAGATTTGCTTACCTAGGACACCTTGGACATCTTGCAATGGTTACAGTTCCTATCAGCTCGGTAATAGCAGGTTTGAATGTAGGGGCTTTGGCCCATCAGCTAAGGAGTTTATTCCCCGCCAAGTGGGTCCCTGACAAGAATATTGCAATTAGACGCCAACTCTTGATATTTTGATATTATGTGCATAACTCAATGCATTTTTTAATAAAATCCATTGTAAACTTGGCCTTTTCCATTGTAATTTACTGAAATGGACTGTGTTTATATTAGAGAGCCATTAACGCTTAGTATAATGTTAATAATTAGTGCATTTTACAGCCTGTATATTTACCTATTGGTAATAATTTTATAAACTTTTTAGTTGGATTTTGTGAGGTAATAATAATGTAATGTGTTAATAGAATACTGTTTATTGTCATTAATTGGTTGATTTTCTTTGCTATGGCAATTGTGCATTTTCTGATATTTATGCACTAGTATCCAATTTTTTGGTTTCACATCCAAACACACAGGAAATAGGAAAACAAACTGCCACCCCAAGACCAGATGTGGTTGAGGTAGCAACCATGTTTCCTATTGCCTGTGCAATTGGATGTGAAATCAACCAATTGGATACTAGTGCGTAAATATCAGAAAATGCACAATTTCCACAGCAAAGAAAATCAGCCAATTAATGGTAATAAAAAGTGATTTATTAACCCATTAAATTATTATTACCTCACAAATCTGACAGAAAAGTTTACAGAATTATTACCAATAGGTAAATATGCAGACTTTAAAATGCACTATGTATCAATATTTGTACTAAGTGTTAATGGATCTCTAATATAAACACAGTCCATTTAAATAAATAACAATGAAAAAGGCCAAGTTTAAAATGAATTTTATTAAAAAATGCATTAATTTATGCACATAATATCAAAATATCAAGAGTTGATGTTGTAATTGCAATATTCTAATACAATATTTACATTTATGGTCTTTAATTTATTAACAATGATGAAAATATCCATGGAAATAATTATTTCACTACATCAAATGTACAACATTCTTTACATATGGGAAATTCTAACAATTTAAAAAGTATATTATTAATTATGAACTGAAAGAACAAAATCAATTTTAATAAGTTTTCACAAAGAAAAGTTTTATTCTACTCATCAAAGGACAATTAGGGGAGGGAATGGGCGGAAAGAACATTGCCTTCATCTGCGCCTGTTAAAGGGACAGCATCAGAGATAGTGGGGAGGGAATAGGCGGTGGTTTGGGAGTCAGGGTTGGAAGGTGGGTGGCTTGATGGGGGGTTGGGGAGACAGGGTTTGTTTACTGGGAAGGGGAAGCAAGAGTTGATTGCTTCAATTGCTCAAATTTTTCTTCTGTAACATATGCAGGCTTGATGAAACAAATGGATTGGCATGGGGGGAGGCAGGAGTCCTTTCTGGACTTATCACTATCACTTGCATATAAAATGACAAGATCTGATATGTCCTGGACAAACACAGAAGGGAAAAGCTCATAACCCTTATCAATTCAGGTGCACAGTTTATTGTATGTGGCAGGCTTTAAGCGCCTGAGAGCGGAACCAAAATTATAGAGACATACATCTGCAAGATGCATGTTGGCATAGTTGATGGGGTAGGACCAACAGGTATGTCCCACAGCCCTGATTTTTTGGGCTGCCCATTCTAGCTGCTCCATCTCTGCACTCAGTACAACTGTGTACACGGCTTTTTAGGTAGCCCACTTCTCCAGCATGACCTTGAGCTCCGTCTGGTAGGCATACCCATCTGCCGTGTTTGGCAACACAGAGTAATGATTACACCTAATGGGGAAACTACCAACAAAACCCCAACAAATTGATATAAGATTGGGCCGCGCTTGTACATGTCAGACTGGATACGCTTCTCTCCAAAGTCTTGGATACTTACAGATATCTTAGCATACAACAGGAAGATTACGTCATTACGGGCCCTGATTGCCCTCCCTTTGATAAAATTAATAATGATTGAATTGTAGGGGTCAGTGTCCACCAAAATGGGGCCACCAAGAACTTGATTGGACAAGATTCTAGCAGCAAGCACAAATCATGCATCCACAAATCAACTGTTCTTTTACTTGTGAAAATGCCATGAAGTCCCAGTTGGAGACAAACCTGGACCAGGGGCATCTGCAGGTCACGCTTCATAATAGCCATCATGAGAGGGCAGGCTTTTTCACCTTCAGTTGAAGAACAGACACCAGTTGGGGTCTTCTTGGTAGGGGGCCACAGTTTGTGTGGGCTTGCAGGGTTGCAGCCACAGTGGACTTTGCAAAAACCATCACAGCCGCAATTTCCCCAAGGGACATAAGCATCCCTTGCTTTTCAACCATTTTGAGAACAATCTCCAGAGTGATCAATTTTCTTCTGCGTCTTCCAGGCTTATTGGCTGGAGATGGGATGTGTCCATCTTGGGAACTGGTCAATGTCATCTGATTGGCTGTTTTGGGATTTATGGCTCTCTGGGTGACCCCATGGCTCAAATGGTTGGTTCTGGATGCCATTGTTGATAGGGGATTTGTGTTGGCGGCTGCCTGTGCATGATGGGCAAACAGGGCCATGCTTGAGGATGCAGGAGAAATAATACACTCCTGGGTGGGGCTTGCAGAGGGGCCTTTGGGTTGGAAGTGACCATAGACAGAGGCTTCACCATCAAGCGACCCAGTGTAGCCCTGCATGATTTTGTCAAGGCCAGGGAACAGCTTGTTGACTTGGTTGATGTTGGAAGAAGACATAATAAATTTTTATTAAAAAAATAAACTCAAAAAGAGAAGTGTAAATTTTAGTTAATTTTATTGTTAAATATGGTAAGTTGCTGAATAGTAGGATCTAAATTTTAGCCGTCCTAAACTGAAATAGGGTGATTTTTGAGAATGCATATGGTTCCTAAATGAATCAGCAAAAATCCACTCTAGATCCTTTAACATCCTTTTTGAGATGACCATAAATTATATTAATTTCAAATTCACCTCACTTTTGATTTGAAATTTGGTTCTTGGATTTAACAATCCTGCAATTTCAGATTTGTTAATTTTACATGATGTCTATGATTTGTTTGAAATACAGAAAATCTTAAATTGTACATTAGAATCTTGCATTTCTGATTCATGTATCCTGCATTTGCTTGTTGTGTTTTGACTTTAGTTAGTTGGGTTATCTGCTTAAGGAATTTTAAAATTTGCCAATTTAAATAAACCAAAAAAAATCAAATTAAATGGTTAATTTTATTTAATATTTTACTTTTCACTTAGCTGAGTTACCCCCAAAAGTGGTTCAAAATTTGGACCAAGGATTTGAAAATCCCACATTTTTACGTTTAGGTTCTGAATTTACAGTATTATACATTTTCAAGTTTTTTTTACAATTTATGTAAAAATATTTACTAATTTTTATAATTTAAATCAAACTCATTTTCTTTAAAAACTACTCTCAAATTAGCCATATTCTGATTCTAATTTTCTTTTAGATGTCTCCTAAATCTACTCCCAAAGCTATGTTCAAGGCATTCAAGGCCTTTAATGGCAAGATCAACTCATACAAGGCCAAAAAGCAGCTTTATAAGGCTAAAGTACCTGCCAAGACACTCACATTCTCACTTTACCCTGAGAAAACAAAAACTGTAGTGAAGTCAACTCCCTGGTACTTGACACTTTGTTGAGTACCAGGGAGTCAAGTGCTGCATATGTGAATCTATTAGCATTTTTGGCTTAACTGATTTTAAGCTAATTTTTACTAGTAATATAGGGGTTCAAAACCAAAAACCAAGTTTAAATTTACTTGAATTTGACTTTGTTTAATAATTTGGTTAGTTAAAAGACCAATTTAAGGGGCAATTTTTAAGTAAATTTATTAGCAAAAATGAAAAATCCTGTGTTCAGCACTCTGAAAGAAAAAGTGATAAGTTCAACACTTTTTAAGCCAAATCTTAATTTTATTAATAAAATACATATGCACTTATATAAAATTTGTTATTTACTATTATATTTTATTATTAGTATCTATAGTTGTTGTTTAAGCTCCCAAGCACCACTATACTGGATTTAGTGATATAGACATTAATCAAATACAATAGTTTTAAAAGCTATGGTGACAACCAAAATCACTTCAGATTTAAACAAAATGATTTCAGATTTGAACAAAATCCAAGTTGCGCAAGATTCAGGATTCAATTAATTTAAATATTTTTGGTTAATAAATGAACTGTCAAACCAAAAACGAAATTTCACTAGCACATTATACAAAATTATATCAAACATCAAGTGGTGTAGTTCAAACTACAAACAAAATGAACTGGCACAACAAGTGAGATGGATGGATGCTGTTCTGGAGTATATTATAATCCAATCAGGATTCATATGAGACATTGACAGAAGGACCAAAATGAAACAAAATTTGAGCAATCTAAAGGCAAGATTCCATAAACACAAAACAAAATGAACTCACACAAGATGTGTAGTATGAGCAGCCTAAAATAGAAAAATAACTGTAATACAGCCAATCAACAGCTATCCAATTTAGGAACAGAGGCATTTAATTCATTTTCATGGCTCCTGATTTGTATAGAATGGTTTTGAGAACCTTCCAAATGTGGGCTCAAGATTACAATAAAAATAAATCATTAATTTTTAAAATTTCTACTTTTAGTGATTTTATCCTAGGTTTTGTTTCAATATGGTTTTCAACAGCAACATCTTCAACCGCGCCAGCAGCAAAGCCAGCAGCAGCCAAGACAGCTTCAATGGAGGCAAGGCTCAGAACGTGGAGGCACCCATTTACACCCAAGCCTTTGAGGCGGGTAACAAGGAAGCTGACCTGTTACTGTCCCCCAACCCATATGGCTTTGACTTGTTCAGTAGTCACTTAGTGTCTAGCTCTGCCCCTGCTCCCGTACCCACCCCCACACAAGCTGCTAGTTAACCAACCAATCAGGATGGCAATCTTGATTCAGAACAACTTCCCGCCACTGCCCAACCTGCCCCCCCTCAGCCAATCAGGCTTCAGCTCCCACAGTTCAGCGCCCCAAGCAACAAATCATCACTGCCCAAATTCTTCAGGAAATTGTGGCACTGAATCTACAGGGTCTGTCCTGGGAACAGATTGCCACCCAGTTGCAATTTACCCAAGCTACTGTCATGAAGGAGTTCAACAATCTAATGAACAAGGGGAATCTGATTGGGACAGCCAAGAAGCCCAAGAAGGCCCCCAAGTCCCAAATCAGCAAGGCCTACCTAATTATGCTTGATCTCTTGCAGTGGGACCCCAAGCTTCCCCTAACCCAGGTCCAGAAGCAACTTGCTCACCATGTCATTTGGGTGTCTGGGCTCATGGTGCAGCTCTAGATGAATGGAAAGGTGGCTTCAATACAGGCTCTTACTAATTTTGCCGGCAACCAATGAGAGGGCGCTGAGGATTCCCTGTATGATCCTGAGATTGAGACAACCCTGGTCTAATGCCTGACAAGTTTGTCAGATGACATCATATTCATCTCCTACTACAAGCTATCAATAGCTTTTGATGATTTCAGCAAGCAAGGAAGAGCCGCCACCCAAAAAGGGAGGAAGAAGGTCAAGAAGGGGACTTTCATTGGTGCATTTCTGGCTGTTTCAGCCAAGGGTTTTGTCTACTATTGAAAAAACCCAGAGTTCATTGATGGCTACTCCTACAGCCCCATCCTTGGTGGATTGCTTGACTTCTGGGATGGCTCAAATTTGAAGCATCAGGTTTTCTTGAGCCACTAGATGGAGGGTAGCTCCACCGCTTTTGATGCCATTCAGGGACGCAGGCACCAAGCCTCTGTGTACCCAGCCGGTCATGCTGACATCCATCTAGGTGATGTTGTCTTCTTCAACATAGGATCAATACTACGGGAGCGCCGCCCTCAGGCTTTCAACAACCTCTATCTTGGGGTCCTTGATCACAATTTTCTCTTTAGCTGCCAAATGGTGGCTGACTTGTTTGCCCAAATTGTCTTCCACGTGAACATGGGCAACTAATCACGCAAAGATAAGAGCCTCCTGCCCTGTGCCACAGCCACCTACCATCCCATCTAGCCAATGGTGGATGAGGAATATAACAAGCGTTATATGGCGGCCATCACATGCAATCCTTCTACCCCTACCCCCACCATCACCCTCCACATTTCAGCCCCATTCACCCAATCCCAGACCCCCCAGGCCAGCACTGCATCTACGTCTTCCTTCCTGCGCCATTCTGCCTACTAGGCATCACTCTTCCCTCCCCCCAATAAACTTGCTGTTACCAAACATTTTATGTTTATATTATTATTATTTTGAATTTCAATTGTTAATGTTCTCTTTGTTTATAGTTGGTTTTATTCTTTATGTTCAGCTTTTTTCTATAAAATCATATATTTACTATGTTGTGTTGTAACTGTGCTGTTTTAGCAGAGTTACACAGGGAAAAATATTTAGAAGCTAGATAATAATCTTTATTGGGAGATAGGTATTATATAGTTCATGTGAATCAATGGATAACAGGAGCTTGATTGGTGATCACACGGTTGGATGAGAGAAGGGGGGTGGCTTGATCCTGATAATGAGTCAAGCACCAAAACAAGGTATCCATTGTAAGGGATCATCATCTGTTCATGTTATTGGATTTGGTAATTTGAGTTGACTTCCTAGTCTGGCTTCAAGTGACTGGATAATTGGATTGCGGGTCACAAACCTGTTTGGTTGGAACCTTGCTGGCGGGTCAAGCCTGCGGTTTTGACACCCCCCAGCTGAAGGTCAGCCTCCTCTGGGGGCAGGTTGTCCGGGAGGTTGTCAGGAGCCTGGGCACTGTACTGCACTAGTTGTTGTTCTGTGGCGGACAGGGCGGTCTCCGTTGTCTTTGTCTTGCTTTGCAGGGTCATAGGCAATCATGGTGTAGAATCTTGTCTTGCTTACGTTTCCCAAGTCCTTGCACAAGGTAAGTGTTATTGTTGTTTACCTTTAGAATGATTGCTGGCCCTACTTTTTCAGGATGTAGTTTGCTCTTGTTGACATTCATAACCCATACTTCATCCCCAACTTCATGTTGGTCACGGATGGGGACAAATGTCTTTTGTAGGCATTCATTCTCTTTGTCTGTCTGTCCACAATTGGCTTCCATCACCAGAGGATCTGAGCGTGGGGGAACTTAATTTGGGATTTCCAGTTTAGGTCCTGAAAGTGCTTGAATGATGTTTGGCTAGGTGCCGTATACCAGTTCAAACGGGCTTTTACCGGTGGATCTGTTCACTTGGGTTTGGCACACAAGCAATGCAGTCTGTAGCTGCTTATACCAGTCTTCAGGTCTCCTGGCAGTGAGTTTGGCTAAGGCTTGTACAAGGCTACTGTTAAGCCGCTCAACTTGTCCATTGGTCTGTGGGTGGTATGGTGTTGTTACTGTGTGTTTGACCCTATTCTTGGTGAGGTATACATTGGTACTTTTGGAGGCCAATTCTTTGTCTCCATCAATTATCAGGAGTTCTGGCTTTCCAAACTTGCTGATTATTTCCTTGCCAATGAATTGTCAAACATTGTTGCCAGTGTGTGCTTTCACTGCTTGGGCTACTGCCCATCTTGTTGCAAAGTCAATGGCTGTGATGATGTATTTCTTGTTGTTGTGTTTTCCTGGCATGGGGCCAACAATGTCAAAAGCTCATACCTTGAAAGGTAGTTGTGTGTGTATGGGAAGTACTGATTTTGGTGGGGTCTTGCTCTTGGCAAACTTTTCACACACCTTTCATTGGTCTATAACTTCTTGGACATTGCGGTATAGGGTTGGCTACCAGGATTTATGTTTTAGGAACTCATATAGGTTTCTGCTCTTGGTGTGTTTAAGATCTCTGTGATAGCAAAGAATGGTGGCAACATGCTGATGTGTAGGGATGTAGGGAATGGTTGTGCCATCACTCATTTTTCTGTGAAGAGTTCCATATAAGTCAGCAAAGAGATGTTTGTTCTAAATGACTGTTTCTTTGGTTATGTTGGTTGTGCTAGGGGGAATCCTTTGTCTTTTGTTTGTAGTACTAGGAGAGACCAGTCTGGGTCAAGCCCATTCTCTCCTCTTGAAGCGCGGACATACAGACAGAACAGGCTGTCTGCCATGGCAAGCTTGGCCCTAGGCTTGTACTGGATAAGCATGTTAAATCTCTACAATATTTTCATTCACCAGGCTTGACAATGCAACAGATTTGCTTGAGTCTTGAAATAGATGAGTGACTTGTCATCAGTCAATTCTTTGAATTTTTCCTGATGTTTGAGGTAGCAACACTATTTGACTAGGCAGTGTACAATAGCCAGGAGTTCCTTGTTGTGGATAGGGTATCAACACTTGCCATCCATCAGTTTCTGTGATTTGTAGGCTACGGGCAGGAAGTCACCATCACTATTCTTAATCCTTAGTACTCCCCCAATAGATGCATCTGAGGCATTGGTTTCCATCTGGTACTCCCCGTCACATTTGGGGTGTCATGTTCTGAGGCGCGGCACAGACACACAATGGGGAATCCTAACCTTAGGATTGGATTTGTACTAAGTCTTGGTTAGATGACAGGGAAGGCAATAGCGTTTACCTTGCGGCCCTGGAAGATTAATCTCTACTAGTTGTGGCTAGAGAGAGGCACAGAAGTGCAGAAGACACAAAGATGAAAATGTGAATAGAACTTAAATTTTATTAGTGAATGTGAAATGGAATATATAGTGGATAGGAATACCACAAAACACTACCAGGACGGTAGGATCACTCGCCACAAGCATGAGTGGGGCAAGTGAGTTGCGCAGAGTCAGGAAACCAAACAATCATACTTCCTGAAGCAGAAGCCAGTTCATTTTGAGAGTCAAACGCAAAAGCAAGAGATTTGTCCTTGAAATGGCCCAACAAAGGCAAAATCAAAACATGGTGAATGCCGTTATTCACGACATGGGGTATTGCAGGATGGGAGCTGTCTGAGATTCTCCTTGAGGCGTCTAAAGCAGAGATCACGTTGGGGGTCCACACAAACTTGGATTTGGCGCCAGTTATGGCGGATAATGGGGCAATCAAAACACCACAGTCAGGTATGAATTGTTGTACATAGGCCATCATTCCCAAGAAGGTGTGGAGTTCCAATTTATCCTTGGGTGGTGGCATCTTACAGATGGCCTGTATCTTCTGGCTGTCAGGTTTGATGCCGTCCTTTGAGACTATATGTCCCAGAACAGGTAGCTGCTCATGGAAGAACTGGCATTTGGAGGGCTTGGCTAGCTCCTTGTGTTGTTCCAGGGTTGCAAAGACTGCCTCCAGGTCTTTGTGATGCTGTTCCACTGAGGGGCTGTAGACAATAATATTGTCCAGGTACACTAGTGCGTGTTTGCCTATGTGTGGCGCAAACACTTTGTTCATAAAGGTCACAAAGGTGGACGGGGCGTTGGTCATACCAAAGTTGAGTACCACACATTTGTAGGAGCTGTATTTTGTGCAGAAGGCCGTTTTGGGGATGTCTTCCTCTTTGATACAAATCTGATTGTATCCTGCAGTTAGATCAATCTTGGAGAAGACAGCAGCTCCTCCCAAGGCGTCAAAGAGATTGTCAATCAGTAGTAGTGGGTAACAATTCTTAATGATGACCTCATTCAAAGCGCAGTAGTTGGTGACTAGGCGTAGGGTACCGTCCTTCTTGGCCACAAAGAATACGGCGGCCCCAAAGGGAGACTGTGAGGGGCATATAAGTCCTTTTTCTAATGCCTCCTTGAGGTAGGCGCTTAAGGTGTTGTCTTCATTTTTGGGTCAGCCTGTAGATAGGGCGCGCCTTGGGTACAGCCCCCTTGAGTTGGATGGAGTGCTGAATATGCTTCTCAGGGGGTAGTCCAGGTAACGCTTCCTTAAAAATTTCTGGGTGGTGGGCCACAATGTTGCAGTCTTGAGGCATGGAGGTATCCTGGTGGTCTTTGAAGTGTATGATTTTGTACTGGCAGGAGTCCCAGTCAATTGTCTTCAAGTACTTCTTTTTGTCTTGGGTCTCTGTGATACGCACAAAGACGTGGTTGCGTAATAGTTGGTCCACTGAGTCAGGGTAGATCTGGTGGTTGACACCTTCACGCTTGATGGTCAATACTGAGGTTGCCCAGTCTACGTGCGGGTTGTTCTTTTGTAACCAGTCTAGTCCTAGTACAATGTCAAACTTAGGAAAGTCAATGTTGGGACCTTGGACGGTGGAGTGCAGGTTCTCAACCATGACAGAGAAGGGGGCAGTTTCCCTTGTCACAGCAATGTGGTGTTCATCAGCCAGGACCATATTTTTAATCTGCAAAGGATTAGTGGCCAGCTTGAACTTATTCACAAAGCTACTGTTGACTAAGGTTTGATCTGCACCTGAGTCCAGGAGTGCTGAGCCTGTGTAACTGCAAAAACGGAAAGGATAGGACATCAATTTATTGGGATGTCTGGCAATGGTGTACAGTACTGGGTCCTCCAAGGGCACTTGGATCATTGGGCATTGGTCCACATCCTCGGGGTTCTACTCATTGTTGGGCAAGTCAGGAGTTGTGTGGGGAGAGCTTGGCTTGCTTAGTGCTCTCCCGGGCTTTTCCCTCATCTTGATGGCCCTGTGTGGTGGTGACATGAAAATGGGTACAGGTTGACTGGCCATTGTTTCCATTTTCATGTCCATTGGAACCCATGGGTTTGTGGTTGGCGTTGTTTTTGTTGCCTCCAGGAGGTGGTCAAGCAGAGCGCTCACTTGGATGGGAGTCCTTGGGTCTTTCTTGTTTCCCAGTTTATGCCTTATGTAGTGCGTTGGACGTCTGTTCTGCTTTTTCAGCCTCACAGTACAGGCTTTGCAGATTGGTCACCTGGTCCAGGTTTACATATCTCATTACATGCGACTTGAGAGCGTTGTAGTACATGAGATGTGTGACTGGAGTGTCAAAGGCCATATCAAACAGTGCACAAAGACAGAGTTCCTTGTAGGCGCAGGTGAGTTCTTTTACAGTGCCTGTCTGGGTCAGGTTCTTCACTTGGCAAATGATTATGAGTGCTGTATCCTTAAGCACAAACCTGGCCAGGAAGTCCTGCTTAAAGGTATCCCAGTTCTTGTCTGTATGCTCTTTGTGCCACTTGTTGCACCAGGTGCCAGTGTCATGTGTCAGGCAAATGGAGATCTCTGCAATCCAGATTTGCTGTGGGCACTCCATCTGAGCTAGTTTGCTCTGGGCGGACTGAATCCATGCAGCTACATTGTTGTTGGCCCCGGCAAAAGATTCCAGGGCGGCGCTTTGTAGACTTTTAGCTACGTAGGCAGGCATGGCGTTTTTGTCAGTTGGTTGCGGTATTAATTATGGAGCTTGGAAGAAACCTTATGCAGATAAGGCATTGAAGGCAGGTAGTGGGGTCACTGTGTTGTGGTATAAAACAAAACCATCAGGTATCTTGGTACCAGGCGTATACGGAGTCCAGTCAGGCAGGAGGCCAGACATAATTCTGTCAAGGATTTTTTGGCCGCGGCGTGTGCGGGCAACAGGCGGAATTTTTCAAGATAAGGTAGGATGGGGAATCTACCTGTGCTACCAATGTTGTAACTGTGCTCTTTTAGCAGAGTTACAAGGGGAAAAATATTTAGAAGCTAGATAATAATCTTTATTGGGAGATAGGTATTATATAGTTCATGTGAATCAATGGATAACAGGAACATGATTGGTGATCACACAGTTGGATGGGAGAAGGGGGGTGGCTTGATCCTGATAATGAGTCAAGCGCCAAAACAAGGTATCCACTGTAAGGGATCATCATCTGTTCATGTTGTTGGATTTGGTAATTCAAGTTGACTTCCTAGTTGGCTTCAAGTGACCAGATAATTGGATTGCGGGTCACAAACCTGTTTGGTTGGAAACTTGCTGGCAGGTTGAGCCTGCGGTTTTGAAAGTTGTGTATCTAGATCCAGAACACAGTTATTTTTAGTACCCAAACACATCCCCTTGTGAAAATATTAACAACAATTTAGTGGTCAACTGAATTTGAATTAGAAAATTATAGGTTAATTGTATTTAGATAAAGTTGTTACTGATCCAAATTCAAAACCTTAATGATAAACTGTAAGCCAATCAGGAGCCAAGTGATAAAGTGATTGTTGTGATATAAAGGGTCATTCAATAACTCTTTGATGCATGTGCGCTAATTAATATGATTGGCTTAAAGTTTATCATTAAGGTTTTGAATACAGATCAGTAACAACTTTATATAAATACAATCAACCTATAATTTTCTAATTCAAATTCAGTTGATCACCAAATCAATGTTAATATTTTCACTAGGGGCTATGTCAAGCGCCAAAAATAATACAGTAATCAAGGAAACAATGCCAACACAAGCAACAACACATATTGAGATGAGTGTAAAACATATACAAAATGGGTAAAAAGATGGGATAATGTAGTAAATGGGAAAACAAAAAGGAATAAACAAAGAGGCAATAGTAAAAGAATAACATATAATTTATTGGGGTGAAAGCTATAAAAACATAAGAAAAGGTTAGTAAAAAAATCAAATGAGAGAACTTGAAAAACTACTCAAAGACCTTGACTTGGCAATTGCCAAAATCAAAGATATTGACTGCAAGGTCAAAGCCAAAGTTTAGTCTGCAGTCCTCACTGGGGACAAAATCAACAAAGTGTCCACAAAGGCACTAATGACAAAAATGCCAGACACCCCTGAGAAGACCATCAAGTGTCTTCTCAACGTCTAGAAGACGGTGGTCAAGGGCCTCCAGTTTAAGGCGTACAATCTTTCTGCGCTGTCTGTTTGGGTTGACGACCCATAGATGTATGAACATCTCAAACCTGCCAAGCGTGCCAGAGCAGAGGATACTGAATTGCCAGCGCAATTACTTGCACCAAGAATGACCAAGCCAGCGGAGGCTGTGGGCAAGGAAGAAACACAAGAAGGTAACATAAAAAAATAAAATTACTAAAAATTTGCAAATACTTACCTGTTTTTTAGAGAACATAGGCGGCAAACTCCGCCAAGTCCTGGTCCCTTTGTCCCTGCCACATTCTATGCAAACTACGTCAATCATGTGACAAGCCAGCTGTTTCTATTACCCCTGTCTTGCAGGAGCTGGAGGACCGTATCCGCAGGTCCTTTCCTATGTCAGAGAGGCACTGGCTGGGCTGAAGTATGGCAAGGGGGCATCTGAGTGGGCAGTTACTGCCTACAAGGATGCCCAACTGGTCCGCCTGGACCCGGTTAACCCCAGTGGAGTTTACTGTGTAAACTCTATTGAGCTTTTTTGGGACGTCCTGGCAACACTCCCATTCAAGAACGTACCAGAGATGGGCCAGGCTCATGCAGCTGCTTGCTTCTGCTTCCCGTTGGAGCATACTCTATCTTACCTTCTGGACAACTTTGGGCGTGTGGTGGGAAAATTGGCTGTTGCAGACACAACAGCCGTAAAGAAGACCAAGATCCTCCTGGTGGAATTTGGGCTGGCTTGGAGTGCTGACAAGACAGGGGTCCCTCCAGCAATGGAGCTCACTTTTGGGAAGACCAGGCACAATAAGAAGATCAGCGCAGCCTATAATAAATTATGTGAGTTCACGGAAGCCTTTGCTGGGCAAAAGCTTCACTTGGTGGTTTACCTCAGGTATCTTTTCTTCTTTGGGATGAGCGTCAGTGTAGAGGATCTTGACAGGGTCCTTCTAGGAATTGACAAGGCCAGGCTCTCCCTGGACGGGAAGAAGGTCCCCCCAGATATGACTCAGTGGACCACGTGATACAAGATGCCCTGGTCCTGGCAGAGATTTACAGGTTTGCAGCCCGGCCTGAAAAGATGCTCCTCAGTTTGCACCTAACCCTACTCCCCTTCACCAGCAGGCATGAGTTCTTTTATAAGGGCGTATCCACCGTCCACGGTGTGGCAGTGGAGGTTGTGCGCCACCTCCATTGCGGGGTGGGTACATATCAAAGAACTCACTACAGGCGTTTGCAATAAATTCTCTCTTCTAATAAATTTCATTACAATTCATCTTATTTTTATTATAATAAAGCTTTATAATTCTTATTTTAGCAAACAAGTTTTTCAAAATAATTCCCAAAGAAGGTCATCATAAAAGCATAATATTATATATCAAAAAAATCAACTTCTAATTTGTACACTTTAAATTTAATTTTTTATTTTGATTTCTATATTTATATTCCAAAAGTGATATTAATGTGTTTGCGTAATCCAATGTCAAGATTTTAGGATACCCTTAGATGCCATAATAAAAATGATTATAAATAAATAAATTACTGACCTTCATTGATGGTCCTGGTGAAAGTGATTACAGGCTTGGAAACATCTAAATATAAAATGAATATTAAAAATCTTGAATAGTAAATTAGAGAATATAAAAAAGTTGGACACACTAAACCTTTAATTGATTGGCTGTTTGGCTAGGCACACAGAGTGAACAAATCAGTGTGGCCATAGAATTTGGCCACGGTCTCAGCTGATAGGGTGTGGATCCCAGCCTGCAGCAAATCAAACAGGTCCTTGGTCCCAGTTAGGGTTCCCTCGCTTGACAACTTGCTTGAGCCACCCAAAGACTTCCTTGATGGGATTTAGGAAGGGCAAATAGGCGGGGAGGAAGAGAAGGTGCAAATTTGCCGTGGCCAATTGCTGGGGGCCCACCACAATGCTGGTGTCAATTGATGAAAATTAAGCAAGAATATCTGGCACCTTGTGGAGACCAATGTTGTCCAACACAATTACATTAGTGAAGCCTGGGTTTGGGCGCCTCAGGTGCTCCTGGACCAATTGGAGGAATGCTAGAAAGGTCCTGCTGTTATGCAAACCTAATATCATTTGGTAGAGCTTGACCCCCTTTGGACCAAGGAGAGCCACCATCAAATAGGCTGTGGCGCGGACTACAGCACGCCAAGCCACCCTGTCATTGGAGCCTTTTGGGACGTAGCCATATGCATTGCGCATGGATGAGGCACATTCTGATTTGTCAATATAGTAAAATTTGACTGTTACTTTGTTTTTGAGTGCAGTGTAGGCCTCTGCATAGTTTTTCTGGGTCTCAATGTTGGTTGGGCTATTCCAATTGTATGGAGATACCCCAAGCTTTTTCCAGGAAAAGCACATTCCCTTGACCAAATGATAATAGAAGGAAATTGAGGCCTCAATCCCAAAAGTAGATTTGACCATGGCCTGTATATTTGCCAGTTCAAGATGGCAATCTTGGGTTATCCACTGGTGGATTGCCCATTTGTGCTCCTTGGTGAGCATGGTTGACACACACAAGGATTTCTCTGCAGCAAGGACTTGACTTGTGTTAGTGAACTTGTTGAAGGTCTTGGAGGCGTAATTGGGATCCACCCCAACAATGGCTGTGGCCACCTTGTGACCACCTGATTCATGCTTTAGCTTGAGCAGGATGATGTGTTTGATATATGGGATGCGCTTCTGAGCAGGCATTTTGGCAATGGGGATTGGCTCGTTGGCATTGAGCACAGCACAGGGCATGGATACCTTGCTGTAGAAGGCTGCAACTTTCCTGAGCACAGTTGTCTCTCATCAGTTTGATAGAACTTGGGCTTTTTGTTGTCCTCCTGATTGTCATCACTGACATAGGGCTCATAGCTAGTATCAAGTACAGGCTTCACCTTCTCTAGCATGGCTGACAGGACTGACTCTTGCCGGTACACAATGTTGAACACATATGAAGTAAGTTCTACTTCCTTGTTTCTAACTGTTTTGGTAGTGGTAACCTTGGTGGGCTTCTGGGTCAGCTTGGGGACCCAAGGGTTGATGCTCTGCACCCTAGAAGCTTGTTTTCCTTGAACCAGCTGTGTCAGTGCAGCGTCACTATAAAACTCTCCTGTCCCATCTCTTTCCTGAGTAAGCACTTGTGTTGCACTAAGTCTATTCTTTGACCCGTGGGGCAACCACAACCACAGCACACAACGGGTGCAATGGTAGTCTGTTGCTATGTTCCTTCCATTTTGAGAATTTAAATAAATATTAAATAAACTTCAATTATGTTATTCCCTTTTTTTAATTTTTTGCTTTTGTATGAATATGGTTATTCAATTAAAAATTTTCCCACCCAATAACCCAATTATAGATTTTTTATTTCTTAGTTAGTTGTTTTTGGTTTTACCACACCCATTTTAGAATACCCAAAATAATTTCCACCCATTTTACCATATTTTATGCCAAATTAAGCACCCAACACAATATTTTTAAAATTTATGTTTCAGATCTTGTGTCTTATTTTAGATACCTTGGTATCATTCTTGATTACAATCCATTGCACAAACTGATTGAGTGATTTTGTTTAAATTTTGTGTTCCTATTGTGTTTTGTTTTTGAATTGAGTTTTGACTCATCATTTGTGGGTGTATTTTGTCACTGATTCACATAGTAAACATATGTACACCAAAAGTCAACTCACACCATTTTTTGTGAATCCATGTATTTTGGATTACATTTTGAATGGTTTTGTTTTGCGCGTGAGTACTTCATTGCTGTGTTGACCCATTTTGCCCATTAACGCCAAAAACCCCTGTTAACAGAGTGTATATTTTAACCTGATAGTTAGATTTTGCTTAAATCTGAAATCATTTTATTTAAATCTGAAGTAATTTTGGTTGTTGCCATAGCTTTTAAAACTACTGTACCCCACTTGTTTTACATTATGTCATTACTGGGTTTGTGGATTAAGTGGTGTCACATAAATTAAGCCCAATTTATTAAGAGATTTCATATGTAATTTATAAAAAACAGAAACTTGACTCACCCTTTATTTGACTCTATCCACTTGCCACCTAATTAGTTTTAGATTTAACTAATTAAAGGCTTGGAATTAAGGCTAAATTAATAAGTGATACACTATGAGTGCCACTCAACACCTTAACTTGGAATCAGTACAAAGAGCTTCTTAACGTTGTAACCAACACTATGGTAAATAATTTACTCCCAGCTCCTCCCAGCATAACTTAAACACTAATAAACACCTTCCCATTCATTTAATTTTTTAACTTATGTTATATTTTTTATATTTGATCATATGAAACTGCCTTGCTTTAGGTTATCTTTTGAACCCATTTTAAATTTCAGCAAGTTTTATATCTAAAAAACACATTAAATTTAATTTTTCTGCTCAGCTTTGGCATACTTGGCAGTGAGAATTCAGCTTTTCCCATCTGATCAACAGTGACAAACTTGACACTGTTGCAACTGAACTAATTAGAGTTCAGAATTTGATTGAAGACAACAGTCCAATAGAAAGGACTTGAATGAATAGAATAAGGTGTTGTTTATTGTAAAATATTATGATTAATATACTATATGGTGAAAGCCACAAGGCTGCAAGGGAGTGACATAGTGGCATGTTCCATGTAGGGTTTGAAGCCAAGGAATAACTTTTGCGGGGATCAGCAGGTTGAATTGGTAGCGCTCCTAATTAGGAGAAAGTGCCCACAGTTTGATATTGCCATCAGATTGGTTCATGTTGTTAGAGATGTCTAGGGGCAACTCATCAAGCGCCCCCTGTGTATTGTAAGATACGTTGGCAGGCAAAACTGGAAACTTGGTTGCAACACCCCCTTGCCCCCTGCTTGTTGTCAGACACCAGGATTGGAGTCTGCAGGAGATCCAGGAAGGTCCACATAAACAACTTTTGTGTGGGAATGGCACGGCAAGGGCACAAGCAATTGTGGTGAAGCTTCTTGGTGTTCCCTTGAGCATCTTCAAGTTGATAGGTTTGATTGTCAAAGATTGCAGCTATCTTGAAGGCCCCCAGGTGGTTAGGTTCTAATTTGGCTGAATTGGGGTTGAGGGTGTAGACAGGGTCACCTATGGCATATCTGGCCTCAAGGTGTTTTGTCCCTCCCTCAATTTGCTTATGTTCAATTTCTTGGGATTTGGCATGCCACTGGCTCAGGGATGGAGTCATCAATAAGGGGGGTTTCCCAGGAACTGTGGACTGTAATTTCCCTTTTTCTACTCCTGTCAAGCTGTCAGGTGTCCCAAAGACCAGGGCACTAGGGCTGAACCTTGTGCCTATGTTGATTCTTGCTTTTAAGATAAGTAGAGCGGTGGACAAGTGTTCAGTCCACACAGTATTGGGGTGCTCCTGTGAGAGCTTGGCAATCAGTTGGACCAGTGAGCCATTCAATTGCTCTACGTGTCCATTGGCTTGTGGATGATAGGGGGTTGTGACTATTTTTTGGAGGGAATTCTTGGCACAGTACGCCTTCATGACATGTCCAACAAGCTCAGGGTCACCATCTGTGATGAGATGTTTGGGTCGCCCAAAGCGGGCCACAATTTCTTGCCAATGAAGCAGGTGGCGGTGTGATTAGTGGTTACCCATGCTACTGGCCAATGGGTAAAGTAATTGATGGCTGTTAAGATGTACTTCTTCCTCAGTCTGTCTTTGGGGAGGGGCCCAACAATATCAAGGGCTCACTTCTCAAAGGGTTCCCTGGCTGTAATGGGCAGGAAGGAATTGGGGGTGCAGGTTTAGATGTGTTCTTCTCACAAAACACTCATGTTTTGAGGAGGTTCAACATGTTTTGGCGCATACGTGGTCACCAAACCTTACATTTCATGATCTCAAAGAGATTAAGTACTCTGATGTGACCCAAGGCGTGGTGATAATGTAGTTTTTGTTGCCTTGTTATGTGGTGGGAATGTAGGGCATCTTTTCACCTGTCTCTGCCCGGCAGCAGACATTGCCAGCATCAGTGATGAACTGAATTTCATTGTCCTTCAGCTTGGAGATGGTTACCAAGTTGAGGCCTTCATAACAAGTTGCCTCAGGGCGGAGGTAGAGCATGGGCCAGTCTGGGTCCAAGCCATTTTCCCCGGTGATGGACACTACATAGAGCCTTAAGAGGGCATCTGCTGTGACAAGTTCCTTCCCAGGCTTGTAATCAATGCACAACTGGTAGGGGGATAGACGCTCAACCCAGCCTGCTTGGCGGTGTGTCAAGTGGGACTGTGTGTTGAAGTATTGGAGTGACTTATGATCTGTCAGGACGCGGGGTGGAAGGTGGCCCCTTCCAGGTAACAGCGTCATTTCTCAACACAGCGCAAAATTGCTGCCAATTCTTTATCATGTATGGGGTAACATTGTTCTGAGTTATTGAGCTTCCTGGATTCATATATCATAGGGAGGAAGACACCCTTGTCAGTTTCTACCTGTAGCACGCCCCCTATGTCTCTGTCAGAGGCATCAATCTCAAGTTTGTACTGGCAGTAGCAATTGGGGAATTGCAATACAGGTGTAGTTATAAGTCTTTGCTTCAACGTTTCAAAGGCTTGATCTCTGACAGGGGTCCAATGGAAACACTGTTTAGCGTTTAGGATCTCATTGAGGGGTGCAATTAGTTCCCCGCAATTGGGAATAAACTTGCGCACGTAGGCAACCATGCCTAAGAAGGTGCGTACCTGGATCACATTGGTGGGAGGCGGCATTCTGATGATTGCCTTGATTTTGGCAGGATCAGGCTTTATCCCTTGGGAAGAGATGGTGTGCCCAAAGAATAGCAACTCCAACTAGAGGAACTTGCATTTGGAGGGTTTAGCTTTTAGCTGATTTTTCCAAAGGGTGTCAAGGACAGCACAGAGGTGTTGGAGGTGCGTGGTTTGATCTTGACTGAAAACAATAATGTTGTCAAGGTACACAACCACACATTCCCCAATCAGTTCCTCAAATTCTTTGTTCATCAACATTGTAAAGGTGAAAGGAGCGTTGGTCATTCTGAAGTTCATAACCTGTCACTCAAACAACCTGTAGTGTATGTGGAAGGCAGTTTTTGTCTCATCCCCTGGTGCAAAGCAGATCTGCTTGTACCCCACAGTGAGATTGATCTTGATAAAAACCTTTGCACCTGCAAGTGTGTCAAACAGGTTGTCAATCAACAGAAGGGGGGTATTTATTCTTAATGCTCACCTTGTTTAAGGTGCAGTAGTCTGTGACCAAGCAAAGGGACCTGTACTTCTTGGCTACAAAGAAGACAGCATCCCCGTATGGCAAGAGCAAGGGGCGGATGAAGTCCTTATCAAGTGAATCTACAAGGTGCTGGTGGAGGGTCTCATCTTCTTTTTGGTGTCAGGAAATAGAGGGGACATGCTTTAGGAAGCAACCCTTGCAATTGAACAGTATTCTGGATCTCCCAGGAAGGAAGTAGTTGGTCCAGTGTTTCACTGAAAACGTCCTTATATTCCTTGAGGAGTGTGGCAAGTGCAGGTGGAAGTGGAGTGATTAAGGGGAGGGCCACAGGTGGTTCAGCGCGGATAACTTTGAATGAGCATTGATTAAAGTCTAGTTTCCCCCCTTAAAATTATAAAAGCCTGTTTCTGTTATTCTGACAAACATTGTATTGTGGAGTAACTTGCTCATTTTGACAGGGTAAATATGAAAACCCACCCAATTTCTGTTAAGGGTGATTACAGACATATCCCAGTCAATGTAGGGGCAGTTGTGACAAAGCCAGTCAAGTCCAGCAATGAAATTGTGGCTGAGCCCTACCATGATTGGCCCAGAGAGCTTATCCTGGACTTTCCCCATTCTCACAGAGAAGGGTACTGTCTCATGGGTAATTGCCACTCCATGGGAATCAGCCTCTTTTACTGCCTTGAACCTGCTTGGTACTTGATCTAATTGTTAAGAGTCAGAAAACACCTGGTCAACAATAGTGTGATTGGTCCCAGTATTTACTAATAGTTTGTGGGGGTTACCACAAAAATGGAATATATAGGCCAAGCAAGTTACTTTATTTGAAGAGTGACTTGCTTGGAGAATGGGATTGTTGCTGTGGACCTGGAATACATCAAGGGTTTCAACTTCATACACACTATAGTTGCAGGGATTCTTTGCAAGGAGGGATTGAGAGGGAGGGTCAAGTGGGGTTGTAGAACCTCTTGTAGCTATAACCCCCAGGCTTTTCCCTGGTCCCAATTTGTGCTAGTTGGAGTACCCCCTTGAGGGGGCGCTTAACCCCTTTTTCTGTTGTCAGAACTTGTGTCAGCCTACTTGGTTGTGGGCACTGCCAGGTGTGGGACAAGGTTGGGGTGGTGCATCATTGGATCTGAAGAAACCCATTAAAGCCTGGTTATTGACCTACACAATGGCCTTGTAGGAGTCATAAATGGAGGTTCAGCAAACTAAAGAAACCCACTTGCAGATATGGGGCTTGAGCCCATTGACTATCAAGGTCAGGAGCATGGCATTCCCATTGATCATGGCTTCTGGGGTGGCAGAAAGATATTCAGGGACAGACCCAGTCTGCTTAATGGCCAGGAGGGGAGTTCCAACTACAATGGGTGAAAAGGTTTCATTGTAGCAGGACTTTTGCAGCATCCCTGAACAAAACCCAAGTGTCATCTATTTCTTGGCTGGCCCAGTTGGTGAACCACACAGCGGCAGGCCCTTTGAGGTGCCCAGGCGCGGTAGCAACCCACATGGGCTCAGGTACTTGACAGATATGGAGGCAGGTTTTGGTAGAGTGGAGCCAACTGACAATGTCAGGCCCTTTAACACCACCTGCAAAGGATTCAAGCTGGAGGTTGAGCATGCGTTGAGAAAGGTCTGGCTGGGGCAGGGTGACGCTTGTGTTGCGCTGCCCAAGGCAGAGTCAATTATACACACTCTTAAGCACTAGCTGGTCTTGGTAAATAACATACCCATTGGGGATGTCTCCCTTGAGGATTGGCAGGAAAGTCTCTTGATGGGGAGTAGCCATACAGCCCGTACTCTGTCCTTTCTTGGGGGAATTTTCCTTTTAGGTAGGTTGTGAACCCACTGCTGCTACCACTGTTGCAACTGAACCAATTAGATTTCAGTATATGATTGGGGAAGACAACAGTCCAATAGAAAGGACATAATAATAAGAATAAGGTGTTGATTATTGTAAAATATTATGATTAATATACTATATGATGAAAGCCACAAGGCCACAAGGGGGTGGCATAGTGGCATGTTCCATGAAGGGGTTGAAGCTGAGGAATAACTTGTGTGGGGATCAGCAGGTCAAATTGGCAAAACTCCTAATTAGGAGATAGTGCTCGCAATTTGATATTCCATCAGATTGATCCATGCTGTTTGATACATCAAGGGGCGACTCATCAAGCTCCCCCTATGTATTGTAAGATACATTATCAGGCAAGTCTGGAAACTTGGTTGCAACAACTATTTACTATGTTTTGATTTTTTAACTCCCAATAAAAAATCCACATAATAATTTTTTGCAATTATAATCTACTACTCTTTCTTTTACTCCCCATATAATTTTTATATACTTTTTTATTTTTAATTATACTTTTACATTGATTTAGCACTAAGATGTTATGCTGAACCTAACATCTTTGATGCTTCATCATAAAATCACTTATTTTCTATGTTTTAACATTTATATCTATACTTTGAATTTATATTTTGCTTCTATTCATTTTGTTATGATTTTTTCTTGATAAATAAAACTTTATTTTCATACTTTTTACTTAACTTTTTCTTTGCTTTACCTCTTTGTGTTTTATATCAGCCATACTGTTTTATTTACAAAACTAAACTTTCCTTTAGCCAAGATCAAACAAGAACAATAAGCCTACCAAGCGCCATCCTCCAAGGACTCTAAGAAACCTTGCACTACTCCCAAGTGTGTCAAGAAGCCTGCAAAGGCAAAGTCTCCTACTCCATCACCCCAACTCCATCTCCTCTCACTCCTCCCCCCTCCCCCCTCATCCTCTACTTTCTCTTCACCTTTCCCCAAAAATTCCTCCACAATAAATCTGATGGTGATCTTACCAACCACTCCTTTTACCACTCAGAGGCTGACTCCAAGCCCACTAAGAAGCGCCATACCAAGAAGGCAAAGGCTGCCAAGAAGCCCACCTCTTCTTCTGGTACAAAAAAGGAGGCATCCAAGCAGGCCTCAAAGAACCCTTTCCCTCCCCCTCCTGATGACTCCTCTCCCCTCCCTCATCCAACCCCCAAGATAAGCCTGAGGAGTACTCCAAGAAGTTCAAAGCTTCTGGCCACGTGGCTTGGGATCCACTGGCCATCCACAACATCTGCAATGTGGACAGAGAGCTCAAAGTCCCCAAGCGCTTCCACCATTTTCCCCCATCATGTCAGTAAAGGGCAGCCCTGGCTACATTGATGAAAATTACATCTTTAACTGTAATAACCAAAAGCGCCAAACCAAGAGCAAGCACTTTGTCTGTGAGGATAAGACTTGCAGGGGCCGCCTGAACACTGAGGGCTGGGAGCGGGTAACAGCCAAGAAGAGGGAGCACACTTGTGAGCCCCCCAATCATCTAATCACTTGGATGCTAAAATGGTATCTGGTCCAGATGATCCCCACCTTCTCTCACCTCCGGGCTTCTGATCTGATCATAAAGGCTTTGCAACATCTCAAACCCAACAATCTTAAGTTGGTACCAAAACAGGAGCAGTGGTTCAAATTTATCAGCAATAAGCAGATTACTGCCAATCCCCCCCCAAGGCCTCAGACGTCCTCACTGAGCTCACACTCACTCATGAGCTTAAGCAGCTCCTGAGTGAGGAGCGCTTCCTCCTCCATGATGATGGGCCTGGCACCAAAGACCACATAATCTGCTATGCAACTCAGCAGAACCTGCTGGAATTAAAAATGGCTTCAACCTGGCTAGTTGATGATACCTTTGCCACCTGCCCCCGGATGTTCAAGCAGCTCTGGATGATCTATGCCCAGATTGACATACAGGTGATTCATCTTGCCTTCTTCCTTCTCCCTGGGGCCACCAAGGCCATATATACCTGTGCTTTCTCCATCCTTTGCAAGACACTAACCCTCCTTCCTCCCAACAACAATCATGATGCCAAGAAGACCCCCCACACCTGCACAAGCTCTCCTGCTGCTGACAAGGACCAGGCTACCCTGGCATTGGAGGAAAAGGTAAGGCTCAGAGCTCTAGGGCCTCATATGTGCATTATGGACTTTGAGCCTGCTCAGTTCATTGCATTTGAGTAGCTGGCTAGCAGAGATGTGCAGGGGTGCTACTTACACTTCCACCAAGCAGTTGATTGCAATGTGCAGGCTCATGCCAAGCTTTGTTGATTGATCTGGAGGGATACCTCAGACACCTGCAAATTTGTGCTGGCACAATTTAGTACCTTGTCTTTTTTAAAGCCAGAGTATACTTTGCAGGGGTTTGAAGTTCTTTCAAAGGATCCTTAAATAGCCAAGCATCCAGATTTCAAGCCTTTTCTTGAGTACTTTGAGCCCCAGTGGATTGGGAAGGTTGTCACGCAGAGGCAAGGCAAGGCCTGCGCCAAGGCCAGTTGGAACATTTACTAGGAGGCCGTCAACAGGGAGCTAAAGACCACTTTGGCACTAGAGGCTTATCACAAGCATCTAAATGCTAACTTTGGGCTTCACCCAAAGTTTAATAAGTTCTTCTCTCTCCTGCAGCGTGAGAAAGAAAAAACCATCTCCAAGATCAGAGATCTTGCCAACTGCTTCCCCCCACCAAGCCTACCACCCAATCCACCCTCTTCACCAAGGCCATCCAGGGTGCGGCCAAGCACAAGTACAAGGCCTCTGAGATCAAGAAGCAGCTTGAGCTTATTGCCACTGCCCTCCTGGAAGGGGCTAAAATGAATAAGGGTAAAAATGGGGGAAAATAAACTTGCTGTCTTGCTTCTATAGTTTTAACTTTTTAGCTTTGTGTTGTGTTCTGAGACGTGGCACAGATACACAACAGGGAATCCTAACCTTAGGATTGGATTCATACTAAGTCTTGATTAGATGGCAGGGAAGGCTATGTAATTACCTTATGGCCCTGGATGAAAAATCTCTACTAGTTGTGACTAGAGAGAGGCATCAAAGTACTGGAAGACACAAAGATAAAAATTTGAATAGAACTTAATTTTATTGGAAAATAGGAAAAAGAATATATAGTAGTGAACAATACCACAAAACACTACCAGGACAGTAGGATCACTTGCCACCAGCATTAGTGGGGCAAGTGAGTTGCACAGAGTCACAAAAACAAACAATTGTATTTACCAATTCAGCCATTGACTCATTTTGAGAGGCAAAAGCAAAAGAGAGATTCATCCTCAAAATATCCCACCAAAGGCAAAATCAAAATGTGGTGAATGGCAGCATTCACGACACTTTAATTTTTATTTTTTAGTTTTGATCATTTAGTTTTTAGTTTTAATTTTCAGTTTTTAATTTTTTGATTTAATTAGATAGAACTGATTATTTTATGTATACATGGCAAGTTTGAGATGAATAGTTATAGTTGAAAGTGAGTGAAATATCTTAATTTTTGTTAATTTACTAGTAAAACAAGAGATATTCACAGTTGCGCTTATGTAAACTATATCAAATAAGCATTAATAATTCTTAATATTTTGAATAACTTAACTGATTGTGTTTGTGCTTATTTTTATTTCTTTTAATTTTAATTTTTATGGTAATCAAAAATATTTTTATAATGAAGAGTGTAAATTACATAGTAAAATGAGAAATAATTGCATATTAATCCTTATTTTTACTTATAAAGATACTGTTTTTATTGCTTTTCTGAGTTCTCTGGGATCACTTTAGTATACCATAGCTGTAAAGCTTAATTTTTTATATTGAAAGTTTTCAGTACATCAAGATCAATTAGTTAAAAAAGTGTCAATTTCCAGTTGTTGATCAGGGAAAAAGCTGAATTCTCACTTTACTATAGTGTCAAGCAACAGGGAGTCAAACTTACCACAGTTGCCAAGAAAACCAGTCCCATCTCTCCTCACTTTACCTTTATCTATTTCTCATATGATCTCCAGGAGAAGCTGTTCAACTTTAACTGTCACTCTGACCTCATTTCTGATCCTGAAAAGAAACAGGACTACTAAACTGAGCCAGGTGCTTTCAAAGATAATCAAACTAAGCAGTGAAATATCTTCACTGTCCAGAATATTTGCAGCCAAAATTATGCATTTTTGTGCCTATCACTTTCCCTTTGAGTTATTTCACAATTTAAAGAATAATGGCACTGGTTTTTTTTACAATAGTTGAAGCTTCAACTATAATGAAAATAATAAGGCTATTCATCAATACCAATTTAAATGCAATAACCTTGGCTGCCTAGAAAGGCTCACTATATATAATTGTATCAGATTTAAAGCTCTAACTGTTGATCATGATTGCACTGAGACATTTGACACTCTCTATCAGCTGATCTGTTGGTCTTTTTGTCAGGTAATCCCTGTCAAGTTGCACTTTATTATTTGACATAATAAAGAACTCAGGAAAAGTCTTAAATATGTAAGACTTGAGGTTCTTGTAAGGTCTTTCCCAATAAGGTGCAAGATTATATACTATACTGTGTAAAGTATTTGCGTTTAGGTTTAAAAGGTAAAGGAAAGTGGGTATAGTTTGCAAAAGAACATTTGGAAGGCCTGCTAAAAAACTAATGATTTGAAACAAAAGGTGTCATCAAGTTAACTAAACCTAAACAAACTACAGTAGTTTTAAAAGCTATGGCAACAAGCAAAAACAATCCAGATTAAAACAAAATGAACTCAGATTTAAACAAAATTAAAAACAAACAAATTTATATTGATCTAAAATAGATTTGGATTCATTTCAATTTTGTTTAAATATGAGTGCATTTTGTTTAAATCTGAATTGTTTTTGCTTGTTGCCATAGCTTTTAAAACTACTGTACATGAAATAACATATTGAATATAGATTTATTAGTAACTAAAGGGATATCTACATCAGGATGTTCCCCATGAGAGTATCTTAACATAAAGGTAGAGAGATTATCCCTAAAATAAAAAATGGTGACAACAAGCCAATTGCTTGCTGTTGATCTATCTCCATCCTAATTATCCTAGATATTTAAACACTAGCAAATCTGGAAGCAAAATGAGATATAATAAAATTGTAATTACTCTAAAACTTAACTTCAGAGAGATATGACCTAAAATATAAATTCAATGTTGAAATCTTAAGATTCAGAAAAGAAAATGAAAATATTAAAGTAAAAAACCTGTAGTAGTGATTAGGGGAAAATCACTTAGAATTTCAGCTTAAAGGCCTACTCTTCTAAGTGTTTTTATTTATAGATATAAAAAGCAAGTACAGGGAGATATTCAGGGCAAAGGAAAGGAGTTTCTTAGCAGATGGGTTTGATAAATCAGGAGAACACATGATGTTTATGAAAACAACTGCTGGTATCAGCAAGCCAAAGATCAGCAGCTTGTAAAGGCGGAGAGCAGTAGTTGCACAAGCAACAGAAAGAAAAATTAAAACATATTTTAAAATAAGAATTAGGAGGAATAATATAAGGAAACTGTGCATACGCACGCAAAAGAAAAAAGCAAAGTTGAAAGCAAGCAAAATTAAGGTAAAAGATTGATTGAGAATAACTAATAAATTTTAATTCAAACTCAAGTTTGAACTTTAACTTAATAGTTATTAAAAAGCCTGCCCTTTGGAGCAGGGCACAACAGTTCTGGCTTTAATCCTGTTTGATCTGAGTATGAGTAATGGCGTCAAGAATGTCATTTCAATACTAGTATTGAAAACCCAGTAATAAAAGTCTGGTCCTTAATAAATAACTTTCATCAACCAGGAGGGATGGTGACCCACTGGGCTACAGACTCAAGTTGGTGAATTATTCCACAACCTGCTGGCTTGATAAAGAAGATTTCCTGAATTTCAACCAGATTGCCAACAGTTGTGTGCCACTGAGAACCCAGACCTACACAGAGGTTGTGGCTTTCCAAAAAGAGGTTAAGACAAGACCTGATATTGAACCTTCCAATGAGCACTAGTCTCTGCCAGTTCCCAGCCTAGAAGTAGCAATACAATTGGCCGGCTCAGACAATTTAGAGAACAGAAGCAGTGGAACAAAGCATCACTACTTCTGTTTGCCAGAGCTAGCCAAACCAGAATTTACTGCTCTCAAAGCCCTTCTTCAATTCTCACGCTCTGCTAGCAAATTGTCTATGGACCTGAATTCCGCAAAAATTAAAGAAGCAAAATTATATGGTATAAAAACCCTGGCAGTATGGGGATGTACATATTGTCATTTTTGATAATAAATATTCATGAGCCTTTGGTTCCAGAAATTCTACTCTACTTAGTTTTAGTAATTTTTCATCTCTACTCTAGTACAGTAGACATCAATTATGATGGTCCACATGAAAGCTGTTGTGTAGGCAAGGGCTGATTTGGCCACAATAAAGACTCTATGCTTAAAGTTGGCAAAGTGTAGTGGTTTTGGGACAGGTAGAGGCTTAGTAGATAACTTTGGCTACTAGGGAAAGTAATGCTAACCTAGTAGGTAGCTGGCAATTACTAGAGTATCAGAGGATGTTGCAGCCTGGTAGGGAACTGATGGCTACCAGGGCTGGATGGGGTCCTAACCTAGTAGGTAATATAGGCTACTAGGAGAGGATGAGATCCCAACCTAGTAGGTAACATGGGACTACTGGGGGAAGATAGTGTCCAGGCTAGTAGGTAACTGATGAATACTAGGGCTGGAGAGTGATAAAGTCTAGTATGTAACAAAGGGCTACAAGGGAAGAGATGAGCTAAGATAGCTCAAAAAGATCCCTTGATTGCTTACAGGAGGTCTGTAAGTGGGGCCTTAATTAACAGACTGGTAAGAAATCCGGCAACAGCGCCCATGTTGACTCTAAAAATGTTGACAGTAGCCATGTTGACACTTTTAATGTTGACACTAGAGTAAAGTGACAACCCGGTTTTTAATAATGTTGTCTCCTGGATGTCAACACTTTTTTAAGTAACGGCACACTTTACCATGAACATTTTTAATAAAAAAAATAACTTAAACTACTTTATTACTAAAATGACCCCAGAAAGTTCAAAAATGCAATAAAAAATTACTATAAGTAATAAGAATAAGAAGATATAATCAAATATTTTTCAGTTTACTATGTAAATTACACTCTTTATTATAAAATTATTTTTTATTCCCATAAAAAGTAAAATTACAATGAACCAAAAATAAAGATATTTTATATATCATAATAACTACAAAATATAAGAAAATTCTAATTTTAATTTATTATTTTTTATTTAAGCATAACTGAAAAATCTCATGTCTTAAAGATAAATTAACAAAATAGAATATATTTCTTACTAAACCACATTGAAACTGTATCGTAAACTTACCATTTATACCTAAAAAATTGTAATATCCAAAAAATAAAGTAAACATTAAAAATTAAAAGTAAGAAATATACAGGCAAAGCAAAGCAAGGTTTATTGGGCTAATTAAAGCCACCAGCAAGAGCAGTGGCAACATCTTCTAGGTACTTCTTGATCTCTGCCACCTTGTACTTCTTCCTCACCACCTTTTTGAACATCCTCCTGGTAGTCCTGCTCCTTGTACTTACGCTTCTTGGGGGCCATCCGGTTGGCCAGGTCACAGAACTTGGAGACATTTCTGGCCTGCTCCTCCTGCAGCTTCTAGAAGAACTTGTTGTATTTTGGGTTGGACCCAAACTTAACCTTCAGGTGCTTGTGCCAAACCTTAAGGCTAGAAGTTTTCTTCATCTTGCCCTTAATACAGGCGCCCTGGCAGTTCCAAGGGGCAGTGGCCCCGCTCTTATCTCTCTGGGCAGTTGCCTTCTTGCCCACCCATTGGCGCTCAAAGTAATCAAGGTAATCTTTATAGGTGGTGGAGTGCTTCTTGATATAAGCGTCCTACAGGAGGGCCTCAAAGCCAATCCCAGTATGCTACAGTTGTACAAAAGCCAAGGCAGCAAACTGAGTCAAGGCAAAGCGGCACTTCCCCTTACCATTGTTAAGATACTTCTTGAAAAGGTCCTTCTCACTCTCAAGATTCTTGATGAGGGCCTGCCTAAAATTAAAGCAGCCCTGGACTTCTCCATTAAAGGTGGCCTTGAAGGCTCTGAACTGAGCCTGCTCAAAGTCCATTATAATAACCTTTGGCCCAAGTGAGCGCGCATGAGCTAGCTGCTCAGCGGCTAGGGTTGCCTCATCCTTCTCAGCAGAGGAGGGATTTGCCCTTGTGGTGTGAGTGGAAGGGGGGAGCTGGTTGATAGGAAGGGATAATAAAGCATCCTGGACAGTCTTAAAGGCTCTGGTGTAGACATCTGTCTTGGCACCAGGAAGGAGAAAGAAGACAAGGGGGATAACCTGGTCATTAAAATGCCCATGCAGGACCCAAAGCTGCTTGAATAGGGTGGGGCAGGTAGTAAATGTGCCGTCACACAGCCAGGTGGTAGCAGTGTTCAGCTGCTCAGGTTTTGTGTTGTGGCGTAGGCTATAATTCTATCTTCCACTTCCTGCTCATTGTCATGGAGCAGGAACGTCTCACCATTCTCTATCTTCTTGAGGGCATCTGTGAGGATAAGATCCTTGATGTTGGTGGCACTCTTGGCCATGGGATTTGAGGCTTGATGCCTATCACTTACAAACTTGACCAACTGATTGTGAGTTGGCACCAACTTCAAGTTGGTTGGGGAGAGGTACTTGCAAGCAAGCACAGCCAGCTGGGTGGCGGAAAGATTTTTGGAGGTGGGCATCACCTGGACAAGATACCACTTGAGGAGGCAGGCAATGGTGGTATTTAGCATGATGCAGGTATGCTTGTCCTTGATGGTTTGGACCAAGTGCCAGCGCTCAGTGTTGAGCCGCACTGGGCAGGAGCGGTCCTTGCAGGTGTAATGGCAGCTCTTGAAGCCCTGGTTGGCATTGTTTCAAGAGAAAATATACCCATTGGCCACTATGGCCGGCCCACCTGTTACGCTCATGATTAGGAAGTATTTGGGCAAGGTAGAGGGAACCTTAAATTTGATGTCAACGTTGCAGATGTTTTGGGCCAACAGTAGGTCCCAGGGGCCAGCAGGAGCATGGCAAAATCCAGGAAAGTAAATGGGGGTGGGGCTTTGAATCATCCCCAGATGAGCTTGAGGGGGGAGGAGTTTGGTGGGGGGGAAGCAGAAGGGGGCTTATTGTGATGCTCCTCATGTGCAGGAGACTTATCTTTAGGTGGGGACTTTTGGGCTGAGCGCTTCTTCTTGGTTGGCTCCTCATCAGAAGCAGAGTTGTAGAAACTGTGGTCAGTAACTGAACCATCAGTTTCCTCACCCCAGTGGAGCTAGCAGGGCTCTTCTCAGGGGAGGGCTTGGGGGATGCCTTCTTTGACAAGACAGGCTTTTTCTTTGGAGACTTGGGGGCCTTGGAGGGACGCTTGGTACCCTTTGGTTGCTTTGAGGTGTTCTTGTCCTAAAATAATAAGTAAAAGGGTTTAAAATAAAGAAAAGTAAGTAAAAACAAACAAAACAACTTGAAAAGTATAATATATAAAAAGTAAATCTTAGAAGGCTTTTGAAGGCATTTAAAAGTTTAAAAAAATACTTGTATAGTTTTTATTTTATTAAAGTTATAAATAACAAGTTAAAAGTTAAGCAAAATATGTAAAAGTAGTAGCTTTTAATATAATTTTATTTTAAAAAATATAAAATATGAAAGAGAAAAGTTAAAAATACAACATATCAAAAAATGAAAAGTTTTTATTATGTAAAACATAAAGTTTTATATATGAGAACTGAAAAGTGTCAACATTATGAGTGACAATTAGTAAAAAAAGCTGAATTCTCACTGTTGATTAGAAAAATTGTAGACATTATTTTTGACGACATTCTCACTGTAGACATTATTTTGAAAATTTACTATGTTTTTTCATAGTATGCTTAATTAAATTTAAACGGGCTAGTAAAATTAACCTGTTTTCTGTGTATTTTGGTTCACATATAAAAATTAAAAAAAACATACAAAAATAATTTAAAAAAGTATCAAGGATAAGTATTTCTTTATTAAAAACAAATATTTGGGCAATGGTAATGTGTTATTTTACCATTGTGCTTATAGGAAGTTGTTAAGAAGTTGTTAACCAGTATGAAAAAGGTAAAGTGTCGACACTGTCACTTACAACATTCTTTATAAGAGGTGGCATATTAATTTAGGCTTAATTGCGCCATTCTAATTTGCTTAACTCCACCCTGGCGGATGATTTGAGCAAATAAATGACATTTACAAGTGTCAACATTATTTTTAATAATAAGCTTTATAGTAAATTACATAGTAACTCATGCTTAAATTATTGGATTGCTGTTAGCCACCTATCCACTTGTTGCAACTGAACCAATGAGGATTTAGTATTTGGAATTGGGGAAGACAACAGCCCAATAGAAAGGACAGAATAATAATAAGGTATTGTTTATTTGTAGAATATTGTGATTAATATACTATATGGGGAAGGCCACAAGGGGGTGGCATAGTGGGAAGTTCCATGTAGGGTTTGGAGCTGAGGAATAACTTGTGCAGAGATCAGCAGGTCAAATTGGCAATGCTCCTAATTAGGATGAAGTGCCCGCCATTTGACATTGCCATCAAATTCATTCATAATGTTAGATACGTCAAGGGGCAACTCATCAAGCGCCCGCTGTGTATTGTAAGATACATTGGCAGGCAAGTTTGGAAACTTGGTTGCAACACCCCCCTTTGCCCACTGTTTGCCGTCAGACACCAGGATTAGAGCCTGCAGAAGATCTGGGAAAGTCCGCACAAACAACTTTTGGTTGGAGATGGCGCAGCAGGGGCACAAGCAATTGTGGTGGAGTTTCTTGGTATTCCCCTGGGAATCTTCAAATTGATAGGTATGGTTGTCATAGAAAGCAGCTATCTTGAAGGGTCCTAGATGGTTGGGTTCCAACTTGGCGGAGTTGGGGTTAAGGGTATAGACAGGGTCACCTACAGCGTACCTGGCTTTGAGGTGCTTTGTGCCCCCTTCAATCCGTCTGTGTTCAATCTCCTGGGCCTTGGTATGCAATTGGTCCAGGGATGGGGCTGTTACTAGGGGAGGTTTCTTGGGAACCTTGGATTGTAACTTCCCTTGTTTGACTCCTGTTAAACTGTTGGGCGTCCCAAAGGCTAGGGTACTGGGACTGAACCCCTTGCCTCTGTTGATTCTTGCCTGTAAGATGAGTAGGGCAATAGACATGTGTTCAGTCCATGCAGTGTTGGGGTGCTCTTGTGAGAGCTTGGCAATCAACTGAACCAGTGAGCCATTCAACTGTTCTACGCGCCCATTGGCTTGTGGATGGTAAGGGGTTGTGATAATCTGTTGGAGTGCGTTCTTGGTGCAGTATGCTTTCATGATGTGCCCAACAAGTTCAGGGCCGTCATCTGTGATAAGGTGTTTGGGTTGTCCAAAGCAGGCCACAATTTCCTTGCCAATGAAGCGGGTAATGGTGGTGGCGGTGTGATTGGTGGTTGCCCAGGCCACTGGCTAGCAGGTGAAGTAGTTGATGGCAGTAATAATGTACTTCTTTCCTAGTCTGTCTTCAGGAAGGGGTCCAACAATGTCAAGGGCCCACTGTTTGAAGGGCTTCATGGCCTTGATGGGTAGGACAGGCTTTGGGGGAGCAGGTTTAGACGTGTTCTTTTCACACAGCACACATGTTTTGAGGAGGTTCAAGATGTTTTGGCGCATACGTGGTCACCAAACCTTACATTTCATGATCTCAAAGAGGTTAAGTCCTCTGATGTGACCCAGGGCTTGGTGGTAGTGCAGTATTGTGTCACCTTGCTGTGTGGTAGAGATGTAAGGTGTCTTTTCACCTGTCTATGCCTGGCAGCAGACATTGCCAGCATCAGTGATGAACTGAATTTCATTGTCCTTCAGCTTGGAGATGGTTACCAAGTTGAGGCCTTCATAACAAGTTGCCTCAGGGCAGAGGTAGAGCATGGGCCAGTCTGGGTCCAAGCCATTTTCCCCAGTGATGGACACTACATAAAGTTGTGAGAGGACGTCAGTTGTGACAAGTTCCTTTCCAGGCTTGTACTCAATGTGCAACTAGTAGGGGGACAGGCACTCAACCCATCCTGATTTGTGGTGTGTCAAGTGGGACTGTGTGTTGAAGTATTGGAGAAACTTGTGGTCTGTCAAGACGCAGGGTGGAAAGGTAGCCCCTTCCAGGTAGCAGCACCACTTCTTGACGCAGTGCACAATTGCTGCTTGTTTTTTATTGTGAATGGGGTATCTTGTTCCGAGTTGGTAAGCTTCCTGGACTTGTATGCCACAGGGAGGAAGACCCCATTGTCAGGTTCCACCCTTAGCACACCCCCTATGGCCCTTGTGGAGGCATCAGTCTTGATTTTGTACTGGTGGTGGCAATTGGGGAATTGCAATACAGGTGCAGTTGTAAGTCTTTGCTTCAACGTTTCAAAGGCTTGATCTCTGACAGGGGTCCAATGGAAACACTGTTTAGCGTTTAAGAGCTCATTGAGGGGTGCAATTAGTTTCCCACAATTGGGAATAAACTTGCGCACGTAGGCAACCATGCCTAAGAAGGTGCGTACCTGGATCACATTGGTGGGAGGCGGCATTCTGGTGATTGCCTTGATTTTGGCAGGGTCGGGCTTTATCCCTTGGGCAGAGATGGTGTGCCCAAGGAATAGCAACTCCAACTAGAGGAACTTGCATTTGGAGGGTTTAGCTTTTAGCTGATTTTTACAAAGGGTGTTAAGGACAGCACAGAGGTATTGGAGGTGCGTGGTTTGATTTTGACTGAAAACAATAATGTTGTCAAGGTACACAACCACACATTCCCCAATCAGCTCCTCAAATTCTTTGTTCATCAACGTGGCAAAGGTGAAAGGAGCGTTGGTCATTCTAAAGTTCATAACCCGTCACTCAAACTACCTGTAGTGTATGTGGAAGGCAGTTTTTGTCTCATCCCCTGGTGCAAAGCAGATCTGCTTGTACCCTGCAGCAAGATTGATCTTGATAAAAACCTTTGCACCTGCAAGTGTGTCAAACAGGTTGTCAATCAACAGAAGGGGGTATTTATTCTTAATGGTCACCTTGTTTAAGGCGCAGTAGTCTGTGACCAAGCAAAGGGACCTGTACTTCTTGGCTACAAAGAAGACAGCATCCCCGTATGGCAAGAGCAAGGGGCGGATGAAGTCCTTATTAAGTGAATCTACAAGGTGCTGGTGGAGGGTCTCATCTTCTTTTGGTGTAAGACAATATAAAGGTTGTGCCTTAGGCAATGATCCTTGAAGTTGCAAAGCATGTTGGATCTCTCAGGGAGGAGGAAATTGATCCAGTGTTTTGCTGAAGATGTCCTTGTACTACTTGAGGAGAGCCACAAGTGCCGGGGAAGGTAGTGTGGCCAAGGGAGGAGCTGCAGGTGGTTTGGCGCAGATAACTTTGACTGAACACTGGTTGAAGTCTAGTTTCCCTCCTTGAAGTTGTACAAGCCTGTCTCTGTTATTCTGACAAACATTGTATTGTGGAGTAACTTGCTCATTTTGACAGGGTAAATATGAAAACCCACCCAATTTCTGTTAAGGGTGATGACAGATGTATCCCAGTTGATATAGGGGCGGTTGTGTCAAAGCCAGTTGAGGCCAGCAATTACATTGTGGCTGAGTCCTGCCATGATTGGCCCAGCAAGCCTGACCTGGACGTTCCCCATTATTACTGAGAAGGGTAGCGTTTCATGGGTAATGGCAACTCTGCAGGAGGCAACAGCGCCCATGTCAACACTAAAAATGTTGACAGTGACCATGTCAACACTTTGTTGACATGGCCACTGTTGACTTGAAACTCCTAATCTCCTATGTTTTTTTCTAGTCGTGCTAGCTTAATTATTTTTTTAAAGCGTTCAGGGGTGCAAACCCAGAAAACACAAAAAAATTGTGGCCATCTCAACACAATTTAATATTAAGCTTAATTAAAAACTTGATTTAACCATATTTTCCCTTTACTTTTACTAATAAAAATTAGTTTATTTTTTTATTTGTTTTCACGACGTAAAAGTGTCAATGTCGACACTTTTTAAGCCAAACATCTTTTTATAGCAAAACTGAAACTTCTACAATAAAAAAATAAGTGCACATTTAAAAATATTTTTTTATTGAATTATTATATAGAAACAGACAGTGCACATACAGTTGATTGTTAAAAGGTTCATGTTATAAATATATGTGGCACTTATTATGGCTTTAATATATTAAGTGGATTGGTGGCTAATGGTGATCCAATAATTTAAGCATGAGTTACTATGTAAGTTACTATAAAATTTATTATTAAAATTAATGTCAACACTCAGAAATGTCGTTTATTTGCTTGTGATTATCTGCCAGGGTGGAGTTAAGCAAATTAGAGTGGCGCAATTAAGCCTAAATTAATATGCCACCTCTTATAAAGAATGTCGTAAGTGACAGTGTCGACACTTTACCTTTTTCATACTGGTTAACAACTTCTTACAACTTCCTATAAGCACAATGGTAAAATAACACATTACCATTGCCCAAATATTTGTTTTTAATAAAGAAATACTTATCCTTGATACTTTTTTAAATTATTTTTGTATGTTTTTTTTAATTTTTATATGTGAACCAAAATACACAGAAAACAGGTTATTTTTACTAGCCCGTTTAAATTTAATTAAGCATACTATGAAAAAACATAGTAAATTTTCAAAATAATGTCTACAGTGAGAATGTCGTCAAAAATAATGTCTACAATTTTTCTAATCAACAGTGAGAATTCAGCTTTTTTTTACTAATTGTCACTCATAATGTCAACACTTTTCAGTTCTCATATATAAAACTTTATTTTTTACATAATAAAAACTTTTCATTTTTTGATATGTTGTATTTTTAACTTTTCTCTTTCATATTTTATATTTTTTAAAATAAAATTATATTAAAAGCTACTACTTTTACATATTTTGCTTAACTTTTAACTTGTTATTTATAACTTTAATAAAATAAAAACTATACAAGTATTTTTTTAAACTTTTAAATGCCTTCAAAAGCCTTCTAAGATTTACTTTTTATATATTATACTTTTCAAGTTGTTTTGTTTGTTTTTACTTACTTTTCTTTATTTTAAACCCTTTTACTTATTATTTTAGGACAAGAACACCTCAAAGCAACCAAAGGGTACCAAGCGTCCCTCCAAGGCCCCCAAGACTCCAAAGAAAAAGCCTGTCTTGTCAAAGAAGGCATCCCCCAAGCCCTCCCCTGAGAAGTGCCCCACTCACTCCACTGGGGGAGAGGAAACTGATGGGTCCCTTACTGACCACAGTTTTTATAACTCTGCTTCCAACAAAGAGCCAACCAAGAAGAAGCGCTCAGCCAAGAAGTCCCCACCCAAAAATAAGTCTCCCACACATGAGGAGCACCAAGACAAGACTCCTTCTGCTTCCCCCTGCCACCAAACTCCCCCCATCAAGCTCATCTGGGGATGATTCAAAGCCCCACCCCCATTTACTTTCCTGGATTTTGCCATGCTCCTGCTGGCCCCTGGGACCCTCTGGTGGCTCACAACATTTGCAACGTCAACAGCAAATTCAAGGTTCCCTCTTCCTTACCTAAGTATTTTCCTATCATGAGCGTAAAGGGTGGGCTTGCCATGGTGGCCAATGGGTATATTTTTTTGTGCAACAATGCCAACCAGGGCTTTAAGAGCCGCCATTACACCTGCAAGGACCACTCCTGCCCAGTGCGGCTCAACACTAAGCGCTGGGACTTAGTCCAAACCATCAAGGGCAAGCATACTTGCACAATGCCCAATACCACCATTGCCCGCCTCCTCAAGTGGTATATTGTCCAGGTGATGCTCACCTCCAAAGATCTTTCCCCCACCCAGCTGGCTGTGCTTGCCTGTAAGCACCTCTCCCCCACCAACCTCAAGAGTGTGCCAACCCATAGCCAGTTGGTAAAATTTTTTAGTGATAGGCGTCAAGTCTCAAACCCCCTGATCAAGAGCGCCACTACAATCAAAGATCTGATCCTCACAGATGCCCTCAAGAAGACGGAGGATGATGAGATGTTCCTGCTCCATGACAATGGGCAGGAAGTGGAGGATAGGATTGTAGCCTACGCCACAACACAAAACCTAGAGCAGCTCAACACTGCTACCACCTGGCTGTGCAACGGCACATTTGCTACCTGCCCCACCCTATTCAAGCAGCTTTGGGTCCTGAATAGGCAATTTGGTGACCAAGTTATCCCCCTTGTTTTCTTTCTCCTGCCTGGTGCCAAGACAGAGGTCTACGCCAGAGCCTTTAAGATTGTCTGGGATGCTTTGTGCTCCCTTCCAATCAACCAGCTCCCCCCTCCTACCCACGCCACCAGAGCAAACCCTTCCTCCGCTGAGAAGGATGAGTCTGCCCAGGCCGCTGAGCAGCTAGCTTATGCGTGCTCACTTGGGCCAAAGGTTATTATTATGGACTTTGAGCTTGCTCAGTTCAGAGCCTTTGAGGCCACCTTTAATGGAGAAGTCCAGGGCTGCTTTAATTTTAGGCAGGCCCTCATCAAGAATCTTGAGAGTGAGAAGGACCTGTTTGAGAAGTATCATAACAATGGTAAGGGGAAGTGCCGCTTTGCCTTGACTCAGTTTGCTGCCTTGGCTTTTGTACAACTGTAGCATACTGGGACTGGCTTTGAGGCCCTCCTAGAGGATGCTTATATCAAGAAGCACTCCACCATCTTCAAGGATTACCTTGAGTACTTTGAAAAACAATGGGTGGGCAAGAAGGTGACTGCCCAGAGAGGAAAGAGCGGGGCCACTGCCCCTTGGAACTGCCAGGGCGCCTGTATTAAGGGCGAGATGAAGAAAACTTCTAGCCTTGAGGTTTGGAATAAACACCTTAAGGCAAAGTTTGGGGCCAACCCCAAGTACAATAAGTTCTTTTCTAAGTTGCAGGAGGAGCAGGCCCGGACTGTCTCCAAGTTTTGCAACCTGGCCAACCGGGTGGCCCCAAAGAAGAGAAAGTCCAAGGAGCAGGACTACCAGGAGGAAGTCCAGAAGGTGGTCAAGAAAAAATATAAGGTGGCTGAAATCAAGAAGCACCTCAAAGATGTTGCAACTGCTCTTTCTGGTGGCTTTAATTAGCTTAATAAACCTTTCTTTGCTTTGTCTATATTATTTTTACTTTTAAACTTTTAATTTTTTGATTTCATTGTATAGTACTAATCTTTTTAGGTATAAATGGTAAGTTTAAGATACAGTTTTAATGTGTTTTAGTAAGAAATTACTTATATTTTGTTAATTTATCTTCAAAGTATGAGATTATTTCAGTTATGCTAATAAAGAATAATAAATTAAACATAGAATTTTCTTATATTTTGTAGTTATTATAATATATAAAAAATCTTTTTTTGTTTCATTGGAATTTTAATTTATATGGGAATAAAAAATAATTTTATAATAAAGAGTGTAATTTACATAGTAAACTGAAAAATATTTGCTTATATCTCCTTATTATTATTACTTATGGTAATTTTTTATTGCATTTTTGAACTTTCTGGGGTCATTTTAGTAATAAAGCAGTTTAAGTTATTTTTTTATTAAAAATGTTCATGGTAAAGTGTGCTGTTACTTAAAAAAGTGTTGACATCCAGGAGACGACATTAAGTAAAACCGGGTTGTCACTTTACTATAGTGTCAACATTAAAAGTGTCAACATGGGTGCTGTTGCCCTGCAGGAATTGGCCACCCAAACTGCTTTGAACCTGCTGGGTACTTGATCTAGCTGTTGGGAATTGGCAAACGCTTGGTCTACCATGGTATGGTTGGCCCCGGTATCTACCAATAACTTGTGGGTGTTCCCAAGTAAGCAGAAGGGATAGGATAAGCGGGTTACTTTATTTGAAGAATGGCTTGCCTGTAATACAGGGTTGTCACTGTGGACTTGGAAAACATCAAGAGTTTTGACTTCGCAAATGTTGTAGTCACAAGGGTTCTTTGTAAGTAGGGACTGAGAGGAAGGATCAGATGGGGTCGTAGCGCCTCTCGTTGCTACAACCCCCAGGCTTTTCCCTGGTCTTTGATCTGTGCCAGCTGAAGCTCCCCCTTTAGGGGGCGTTTGCTCCCATTCTCCTGCTGACAGGGTTGGCGGCGGCCCACAAGACTGTGGCCATTTCCAGGCGTAGCGTGGGGTTGGGGAGGAGCGTCACTGGTACGGCGGAAGCCCATTAAGGCCTGATTATTGGCCTCCACAATGGCTTCATAACAGTCATTGATGGAGGTACAGCAACCTACTGGGACTACTTGCAGATATGGGGCTTCAACCCATTGATGATGAGGGTGAGTAGCATTGCATTTTTGTCAGTTAAGGCTTCAGGAGCGGCAGCAAGAGCCTTCTGCCAAGCAGCAAGGTACTCAGGAACAAATCCAGTTTGTTTTATTGCTAGGAGGGGTGTTCCAACCACAATATGAGAGAAGGTCTTTCTGTAATGTGATTTTGCGGCGTCTTGGAATGCCGCCCAGGTAACCTCAATTTCCTGACTGTCCCAGTTGGTGAACCACACAGCGGGGGGCCCTGTAAGGCGCCCAGACGCAGTGGCAACCCACATGGGTTCAGGGACCTGGCAGATACAAAGTTGGTTTTTGGTGGATTGGAGCCAACTGTCAATGTCAGCCTTTTTGACGCCACCTGTGAAGGATTACAATTGGAGGTTGAGCATGAGTTGTCAACCTACTTCTGCTACCACTGTTGCAACTGAACCAATGAGGATTCAGTATTTGGAATTGGGGAAGACAACAGTCCAATAAAAAGGACAGAATAATAAGAATAAGGTAATGTTTATTTGTAGAATATTGTGATTAATATACTATATGGGGAAGGCCACAAGGGGGTGGCATAGTGGGAAGTTCCATGTAGGGTTTGGAGCTGAGGAATAACTTGTGCAGAGATCAGCAGGTCAAATTGGCAATGCTCCTAATTAGGATGAAGTGCCCGCCATTTGACATTGCCATCAAATTCATTCATAATGTTAGATACGTCAAGGGGCAACTCATCAAGCTCCCCCTATGTATTGTAAGATACATTGGCAGGCAAGTTTGGAAACTTGGTTGCAACACACTTAATATACTAAAGCCAGAATAAGTGCCACATATATATTTATAACATGAACCTTTTAAAAATCAAATGTATGTGCACTGTCTTTTTTAATATAATAATTCAATAAAAAAATACTTTTAAATGTGCACTTAATTTTTTTATTGTAGATGTTTCAGTTTTGCTATTAAAAATAAGTTTGGCTTAAAAAGTGTTGACATTGACACTTTTACGTCATGAAAATGAATAAAAAAATAAACTAATTTTTACTAGTAAAAGTAAAAGAAAAACCTGGTTAATTTGAGTTTTTTATTAAGCTTAATATTAAATTGTATTGAGATGGCCACAATTTTGTCGTGTTTTCTGGGTTTGCACCCCTGAACGCTTTAAAAAAATAATAATTAAGCTAGTGCGACTAGCAAAAACATAGGAGATTTAGAGTTTTGAGTCAACAGTGGCCATGTCAACAAAGTGTCAACATGGCCACTGTCAACATTATTATTGTCAACATGGGCACTGTTTACAGGAATCCTTGTCTGTGTTTCCCTGGAGGCTTTGTGGAGGTCCAGAAGCTACCATTGGGGGTGTGGATATGCTCAGAGATGTAATCATGGTAGCTGCTTGGGGAAACATATGCAGAACTTGATGATGAACAGTTCTCTGGGAAGTAAAGTTGGTTATTTTGCAACTGAAAGCTCAGACTTAACCACCTGAGTGAGTAAAGACAACTGCAAAGACATGAGGATTGTCTGTGGTTGATGGCCTATAGTGATGGTCACTTATGGGGGCCCAGTCAAACATAACTCACTTGAGGAAGACTTTGTTGTGTTCTGAGGCGCGGCACAGAAACACAACAGGGAATCCTAACCTAAGGATTGAATTTGTACTAAGTCTTGTTTAAATGGCAGGGAAGGCTATGCAATTATCTTTTGGCCCTGGATGAATAATCTCTACTAGTTGTTGCTAGAGAGAGGCGCCAAAGTACTGGAAGACTCAAAGACAAAAATGTGAATAGAACTTAATTTTTATTGGTGAATAGGAAATGTAATATATAGTGGCTTAAAATACCACAAAACAATACCAGGACAATAGGATCACTTGCCACAAGCATGAGTGGGGCAAGTGAGTTACGCAGAGTCACAAAACCAAACAATTGTATTTCCCAATTCAGCCATTGACTTATTTTGAGATGCAAAAGCAAAAGAGATATTTGTCCTCAAAATAACCCATCAAAAGCAAAATCAAAACATGGTGAATGGCAGAATTCACAACAGACTTATTTCTTGAGTCTGAGGCATTATTAATGGGGACTGAAAGTGGAACCAAAAGTGGTTCATAGGAAAATATCACAGTGAAGACTAGTAAGAAGGACAGGATGATCACAGCGAGGACTAGTTGAAGGACTGGAGGATCATAAAAAGAATGGAACCTTGATGATTAAGAGAGAAGGATGTAACCCTGGTGGTTAATACAGAGGAGGAAGGAAACCTATGTGGTTCAAAGTGCAAATGGAACCTAGGTGGTTTGTAGGAAGCAATAGCTGAAGGACTAAAAGATCATGGAGCAGGACTAGATGGAGAACTGGAAGTTGGTTGAGAAGAACCAGTAGGATTAGATGAAGAAGCAAAAATGCTAGATTTGAACTATTAGAAGTAGGATTAATAATAAGAAAGAAGCAGAGAAAAGAATTGAATAATCTTCCAGAAAGATATGATAAAAAGATTGAAATTAATATCATATAAGAAATAAGAAGAAAAAAGAAAATGTTTTACAAAAAATAGATTATAAATTTATAAGGAATTGATTCAGTGAAAAGGAGCCAAAGTGGCCAGAAACAGGTTAGAGAAACTGTGAGGACAAAGGCTGGAGTTTTTCTGAAATGATTAAGAGAGGCAAGAAGCGAGTGATAGGCAAGTTTTAAGTGCCAAAAATGTTGAGAAAATGCGGGAAACTCAGAGAAACATTGAAGAAATCAGGGCTCAAAAATCCTCTAAGTAAAGCATATGTGGAAGTGCTCAAGTTTGCCCGGATAAATGTGATGGGAATCACAGTGAAACTGTTTGAAACACAGAGCAAGTGTTTATCCAGAGCAAGACAGCGCCAGGTTGAAACCAGGGTCAAGCGCAAGTCATTTGGGTAAATTTTCAGCAAAACAGTTCAACCTGGGCGTCTGATTGGCTGCAGGTCAAAGCCTGTTTGATCATTGTTTTAAGGGCTTTAACTGAAGAGTGTAAGCCTAAAAAATGAAGGAATGTAGAAATAAAAGCTGGTTTTTAATTGGCTGAGGTAAGTTAAAAGATTTAATTTATGATAGAGCATAATAAACTGAATAGTTTAAGCCTGAAACCCCAGATTTCTGAGATAAACAAGGACTGAAACAAGGAGCTATAAAAGGAGGATCTATCTGAGACTCTTCAGAGACTAGATCAAGTGGAATGACAAGGCCAATAGAGCTATAAAGAGAGCTGGAGACCAAGATAAAGGAGCTGGAGCTTAGAATATGGAGTTGGAGCTGGAGCCTAAGCAAGGAGCAGGAGTCCAATACTAAGGTGTAGAAGTCCAAGATCAAGGTGCAGGAGCCCAAGACCAATTACAAGGAATCCAATAGAATGTTGGAGGACTCCAAATATTGGCAAACCAATATTGTTCCCCATACCCAGTCATTATATCAGAAGGTTTATAATGAGATCTTCATCTGACAGCGAATAAAAGCCTATTACAACCCCGCCCAAATTTCCAGTGATTAGAATACAAGCCCAATGAGTGAGCTACCTCATATCTTCTACCCTAGCCAAGGGGAGGAAGACACCTACTGCCAAAGCTATCAAACAATTGCCACTAGTAAGACTTCCCCAGAGGAGTGGGAGAGGTTGACTAGACACCTTGAGATGACAGATATGGGGAGGGAATTTATTAGGAATGAGTTTACTAGGTTGTTGAAGGATTGATACAGGCCCACAGAGGAACTAGCACCAGCTGAAGTACAAGTGCATGGTGGGGATACTTGCCTAGTGATTGGAAAGGTGCTGGAAGAGTTTGCAGTTATGCAGGCTCAGTATAAACTTCTTTCTAGCTAACACCTTCTACTTTGAAATGACAACTCCTCCAAGCTGGTCCCTGGCTATGACCCAGGACACAATTTGGGGACTGGCAACCAGGAACCCCACATAAAGGCACCTGCCCTTTCTAGCAACCATTCTGCGGCCTTACTACCTGTGCTATACTGTCCCCTGGAGCACTCTTTTGATCCGTGAATTTCATCAAATATTCTTTGAACCCTACCTACTCCAAGTTCAACTTGGAGAACATACTTATTGCTGATGCTCTGGAAAAACTATAGTAACCAAAACTATTAATTTTAAAGAAAAATAGTATGTAAAGCTACCCAGATTGTTCTGTGATAAGTACAATTACCTGCCTGCTTACCTTGTCCCAATGACCCCACCTCTGACCCCTTGACCCAACTACCTATTAGAACCCGCCACTGTCTCCAACACCACGTCCATCTAGCTGTTTAGAGTACTCTACATTACTCTAACAGACTTGGTAGACTCAATGATGCCAAACTCTGGTCTCTGGTCCTTGCTCAGGCAGTCCCTGTCTTACCTTATCAAGTTGGCACCAATCTTATGGCGGGCATTACCCTCTGGCCCAGCTGTTTCTCCACCCAAGTCACCCAATGCCTCTACCTATGCCTAGCTTTTTGAAAAATGGAATCTTTCTAGAAAATAAAATATGAGTGCTGAAGATTCAATGTCAAAATTAATGAGCAAAAATGAGCTAATTTTATTGAAAAAGGGCATTCAAATTTATACCCAAAGGTTAGATCATAGTAGCCTTAGTGGAGATGCTTCAAGTGGAAGGAGGCTGGTAGAGATCCAGATGGTTCAGATATTAATATCAACTCATATCTGGGTAAAGAGAACTCTACATATCAAAATTTGAACCAACACTTTTGCAGGGATCAATCTTAAAACCAATATTTATAAGGCCAATTGAAACCCCTAAGAAATTTGCATTCACAAAATATTCTGCCTCAAGATTGGACTCAAGGAAATGGTAGGTACAGAAAAACTTAGCATAAACACAGTAAAAGTGACAGCCAGAGGAATTAATCTTCACAGTGTACTTGGGACCTCTCTTGAATATAATAGTGAGAGGACCTATCCAGAGAGATTCTAGCTCATGAGTGCGGCCAGCTACCCAATGCTGATAATAAAGAGCTTGATCTTTTATATTGAATTCAGGGACGGGAAAACAAGAAGCATTGGAGGGAGACAATTCCAAGGACTTAGTATTATAATCAGAGGTATAGAAAATGGCCTGGATATCTATGAATTTGTCAACTGACTCTTTGACTTGTTATTTGGGATTAATTAAAGTGTCTGGCTCAACTAATGTATGTTCCAAGGTTGAGAGGGTAGTGGTTTTCTTCCCATACAACATTGAAAAATCTGAGAGCTCAGTAGTATTATGTTTACTCAGGTGATACACAAAGAGAGCTGAAGGTGGATGCAGCTCACAATTAGAGACATCTGAATGGCTCAACTTATGCATTATAGATACTAGAGTAGAATTAGTGTGTTTTACTGTATCATTAGTAGACGGATTGTAAGGTGTGACAAAAGACTGATGGGTACCCATAGCCTCTACCAAAGAATTCAACAGTTAGGCATTAAAATAGGTTTCATTATCATGGATGAACCCCTGTGGGAAGCCATGGCAATAATACATATCCTGGAGAAAAAACATGGCTGTGACTTTAGCAGTAATATCCTTGGTAGCCCTAGCCTCTAACCACTTTCTGAAATGGTTCCCCAAAAGTAGGATAAACCAACATCCAGAACAAAAGAGAGGGAGTGGACCCACAGTGCCCACGCTAAAAGTGTGGAAGGTGTGTTTGGGTAACACTAACTTGAACTAGTGCAGGTTGAAAAAAGGACACTGTAGTTGACATTCATAAATAGAGGCCATAACATCAGGGACTAATACACACATGTTTTCCAAGTAGTAGTGTTTAACCAGCCAATCATAAGTCTTGGATATCACACTATGCCCGGTGTCTAGATGAGCCTGTAACACAACCAATACTTGCAATCTTAGATGAAAATAATGTAGATATAGAGACTCAACTTTCTTAAAAGATTGATAATTCCAAACTACAGTATGCACAGATAACTTCTGTAAAGCCAGGTCAACAATCAGAATTTAAACCATCTGTATTTCAAAAAAATGTCAGCATGCAGACAGTTGGCTCTAATTTGACACTTAGGCTGAAGCCTACTAGCCAATCACTAAATAAACTAATTTTTATATTGTATAATATAGTTGGAATTGGTATTCAATGATTAAAAAAGGCAATGTCAACATCAATTGAGAATAGGCTGAGTTTTTGTTACAAAATAATAATTAATTTACTATTAAAAATGCCAAATTATTATAATTTTAATTTTATGCCAACTTCAATAATGAAACTACACAATGTCAACATAAATTAACATCTTATATTTCCTAAAAAAATACACATAATATGAAATATCTTCACTTTTAATAAGTTATTTATATTTGTATTTGGCGCTTTGTTTAATAAGTGTTTGGTATATATCACGTAAGATTTCAAGCTTTATTTTATATTATATCAGTGGTTTATTATAGATTTGAAACCATTGTACACGTTTGGGTTAGCCCCCTAAATATGAAATAAAGCTAAATTGTATATGTTAAAACTAGGATTTATATAGTGTTGTTTAATGTTGACACAAAGGGAACCCAACAAAAAGCAAATGTGAGACAAGGATGTTAAGTTAAGCAAACACAACAACATAATTTAAGTGAGATTTAATAGTGGCTCCACTATAAAAGAAGGCCAACAACAGCAAAGTTGACACCCTACTGGTTTAATAAGAAAAAGACACAGCTTAACATTTTCATCTTACAGAATGGTATGCTTAGAACCCCAAAACTTCACATGTTAATAATAATAATAATACTAATTATAATATTTAGTACCTAGTTTTTAAAAGTTATATGACTATACCTTTATTATAACCAAAATCTAAAAAAACTTATTTGCAGACTAGATTTCAAACCCAATCTTAATTTAATTAAGATATATATGTTTTTATAGTGATTTAACTCAATAATGATGACTGTCTATAAGCTGACAGTCAGAGGTAAGCCTATTTTTTAGGCCAACTGTCTAAATGCCTAGTTTTTCTGTATGCTAACACTTGGAATGTCAACACTATACATTTAAATATAGTTTTGTCCAACTTTTTCTTAATAAAAAGCCTCAATACTGCATATATTAAACCTATCAAAGGGTTTTTTTTGCATGTTTTATATAATAATCCTCCATAACTTAATATTTTTAGCTTTGTTTTTTTCTATACTTTACTTACAGTTATTTCTCTAACCCCTTTTACTTTTATAGGATATATTAAAGAAACCCCAGCCTAAATTAGAAACAACCCAATAAAAAACTGCCAAGAACACTGTTAAGCCTAATGCTTATTCTTCTAAAAGGAAAGTGCTTAAGAGAAAGTCTAAAAAAGATAAACAAAAAAGAAAGCTACCACACATACAGCTTCTGAGGAGGACTCTGATGATGGTTTTGCCTCTCATAGCTGGTATGAGTCTGAGAAAGATGAAGATCCCATCAATAAGAAGGAAAAAGACAAAATTCAAGTCCTCTCCTGAACCCTCTACTGATGAACATGAAGATGATGAGCAACATGAGTACTTTCCTGGTTTTTAAAACGCTCCTCCTGGGCCATGGGTGTAAGAGAGGGGGGCTAAACTAACTAAGTTTGGCTCCCATCCCAGTGAAAGTAACCACCAGGATGCCACCTAGTGAAGAACAGGGATAGCCGCTCTAAGGGGGGACCAGAAGGAGGACACTGGGGACAGTTGAGGGAAGTAGGAGTTCAATCCCATCAATACAAGGCCAGTGATCACCCATGGGGCACAAGAGATAACGGGAGGAGGAATCTCAAGAACCTCAGGGGGGGGCCAACATACTCTCATCTGGGCTAAAAAGGGGAGGTACTGATGTCTTCTCTCCCTCAGTGGAGGGCAAGATATAATTGGCAACATTCAAATCTAGGTAATCACACGTCAAGCTTTTCAACACGGCCTCTCCAGAGAGGAGGAGACCACTAGGAAAATTCATAAGGCTAGAGGGGTGGTTCCCCACAAGCCGGGCAGAAGAAGCAATCTTTGACCACAAGTCCGGCGAGGTCAACCAAAGGAATAACAGGAACGGGGCCAAGGAAAAAACAACAAATTTTAGCACAGGGAGTATCATGGTTGCAATCTCCTCAAAATTTGGAGAAGATTTGGAAAGTTTCTGTATGGCAAACAAATAAAAAATAGGCCACAGGGGGAGCCACAAGAAGACCAAAGGAAGCAGCAGAGCGGGTCCAAATGGCTTGGGCGTGGTCTTGGGGGTCTTGGATCTCAAGAAAAAGCAAGAAAAGGTTTGAAATCAGTAAATTTAAGGGAAACAGAATAATAGTAGAAATTATAATGAATTTTAAATAGAATTTGAAGTTCAATTACGGTTTTTGAAAGCAAAAGCAAATGAAGATGACAACTATACAATGGAGCCTCTTTGGGAGAGTCCAGAGGAGTTCCCTGGTTTGAAACTGAGGAGTATAAGATAAGCAAGACAGGAACCACTAACACTTTAATTTTTAGATGATAGGAACTAGAAACAGAGTTCCACCCAACTAAAATACTTAAAATAGAGTGCACAAAATTCCAAGCTTTAATAGAATTGACAATTGACAAGCAGGGGACCCAAAGTCCCCTGGCATTGTTAAAAGGGAGTGAGTTGCTGTGAAATGGTCACCTGACCATTTTTATTGCATGTGATTGGCTGGGTGATAAAATTTGCTGGCCAGAGCCAGGGGTGCTGGAGAGTTTCAGAGTAATTTCTGCGGGTCCACTTGATTGGCTGGAAGACACCTTAATCAGTTCAGGTTCATTTGAATTTCTAGTCCTAGATGTGGCATCATTTGATTGGGCAGTCCTGATTGTTTTTAAAAGAGGGCAACACCATGCTAACCAATAGACCAAATTGACCAGTGTTTCTTCCCAGGCTGGGGCAGCCAAAGCCAGGGGGTCTGCAGGATAGGCCAGAACAAATCTCTCATCAACAGTATGAGCTAAATCTCCTAGAGAATTGAGTGGCTTGGCTGTAATTTTTGCCCCTTTTTTGGTGTGGCGGGGGGGGGAACGGTTTAATCTAGAGCCAGAGGTGGCAGTAAATTTACAATGAGATGTAATAAAAGCCCACTATATTTGCCATGTTAAGGCCTCCTTCAAGATACCAAATAAATTCCCAAAATAATTTCCAGTGATGTTAGTCAAAGGTGTCCCAAGCATTATCAGTGATGACTATGTGTTTAACTACAAAAATCAGACACAAGACAGCAAGAGCAAAATTTTCACATGTGAAGACAGAAGCTGCCCTGCAGGCCTAAGCACCCAAGCTTGGGATAAAGTTACCTTGGAAAGGGGGAACATACCTGCATACCTCCCACTACTTTGATTAAGAAGCTGCTCAAGTGTTACCTACTCCAAATGGTCCCAGTATCAAAAGACATCAAATCCACTCACCTGGCAGTAAAGGCCACCAAGAATATGAGAAAAGAGAACCTTAAAATTCTCCCTGACTGTGAAAAACTTGTTAAGTTTATCTATGATAGGCGTCAAGAGCTAAACCCAATTGGAAAAAGTGAGTCCCAACTAAGAAACCTGGTCCTTACTCCTAAGTTGCAGATGAAACAAGACAATTAAAAGTTCCTTCTTCACAATTATGGGACTGATGCAAAAGACTTGATTTTATGTTATACCCCTTATAAAATTATAAAACATTTGCGCTCTACTGAGTCTTGGCTATGTGATGGGACATTTGCAGCATGTCCTAAGTTAGTCTATTAGCTGTAGGTAGTGCATGTTCATCTTGATGATAAAATCCTACTCTTTGCCTATTTTCTTCTTCCTGGAGCCTCAGAGGAGATATACCTAAGAGCATTCAAGATTCTACATGAGGGCCTTAAAGCTATTCCCACTGAGGTTGGAAAAAATCCTGGCTCACCAACAAGGGCCAATCCTGATGATGATGATAAAGATGAGGTTACCCTAGCTGCTAAATAGAAGGAATGTGATAGAGCCCTTGGCCCCAAAATAGTTATCATGGTGTTGCAACCAAGAATCCCCTCTCATCTGCCAATGTATCTCACAATACACAGGGGGCGCTCAATGAGTCGCCCCATGACGTATCTAACAGCATGGATCAGTTTGAGTGCAATGTCAGATTGCAGGCACTACCTCCTAGTTAGGAGCAAAGCCAATTAAATATGTTGATCCCTCGCTCAAAATATTGCTAACCCAATCCTTATGTGGAACCTGCCACTGTGCCACCCCCAAGTGGACTTATGGATTCTTGATATAGTATATAGCCATACTATTATCTAAATAAAGATTATCCTATTCCTATGCTTGTTCTTTCTTTCTGGATTTTTGTCTTCCCCAATCTAAATACTGAAATATTATTGGTTCAGTTGCAACAAAATGTCTTATCTAACAACTTTCTGTCTTCTGCCTTAAATGTCAAAATATGGGACAATACTTCCTTATAAGGATAAAAGCTGATTCCAGTCAAACTCCCTCAACAAGTTATTTGAACCGTGAACTATATTTAGACTACACCACAGTACCACTCCCTTGTGGCCCTGTGGCTAACTGTCATAGTATAATATCTCCAACTTCTCAATAATAAATCACTTTATTCTAAATCTATGTCTCTTCCTGGATAATTGTCTTTACCATTCCAAATACCGGACTACAACTAGTTCAGTTACAACAAAATTAATAAATTATGTCAGCATTGACACTCTCATGTTGAATTTTTTTAGTTTTGAACCCTTGAAAGCAAACTAAAATGTTAGTTAAGCATGCCCAGCTACCACTTGACTCAACAAATTCCAGTTTTTTGATTGATATTACTTATCTTGACAAATTTTTAATATGGGCACTGCCAACATGGGTGTTGTTGCCATGCTGCTCAACAATACCCAGATTTTTTGCCTTGGGTAACTTTGTGCTGTAGATGCAGTTGTTGAGGTACCAAATTATGAGAAAATCTCTGGGTGTGAACAGGAGATGGGCAAAGTTTGGCCAGGTGGCCCTAATATGAGCTGATTATATGACTTGAGATTGATATACATATATTTAAGGGCTTTTCTTGGGGTAAAAATAGCCTTTGATTCTTTGAGATTTCTTTGGTACCAGAAAATTTTAAAGTTAGACTTGACGTCTGAGCTCCTTGATAGCTCAAGTAGGAGATGAAACTTTTGATCCAAATGTTAAGTCAATTGGAAATTTTTTGATACATAATGTAAAAGCAGATGATTGATTGAAAACTATAACCTTTGAGTGGGGGCTTATAAAATTCAACCATGATTCCTGTTCATTTAAGATTTATTCCAGTTTAGGTTACAAAAGCTATTAAATTTTGGATTGAAATGATGTGGGTAGGCGAGGTCAAGCTCTCTAAGTTTCATAGGGGTTTGTCCTAAAGTCTGTCAAATCATTTTGGTACAGCAGGGAATATATCCCTATCTAAGTCTAGGGATGAGCCAAGGAAATTTAGCTTCGTTTACAACAGCCAAATATCTAGTTGATCATATTGATATGTTTTTATTATTAATATTTATAACTAAAGTTTTAATCTTTGTAATGTTAAAGCCAATCAAAAGGTTACAGAAAATTTGATTAGATAAGTTTCTCTCAAAACTCTGGCTATTAAGTCACAGTGTTATGCCAATATCACTGTCATCTCTAATAGCTGATAAAAGATAATAATTATCAGTGAGATTTAAATTGTGCCTGTCTATCAGGATTGTCAATTCTTTACCCCTGGAAACCCGGGCCTGAGGGCAGGATTAAAACCCTGAACCTGGATTCTTTTGAACTGCCAGCCCTATGGACCAAGGGACCACCCACCTGCGTTTTCTTAGGACTGAGCCTCCGCAAGCTGAAACTCCTGCTAAGTCCCAAAGCCAGAATACCAGTGCAGGTTCAATTATGATGGTGGCCAAAAAGGAGCGTCTCAAATTGCCTAATGAAGGCAGAGAAAGTTCCTCTGTGAACTTCATGAATCTGAAGGCCTCTTGGTTAACCAATCAAATCCCCCTGCCAAGGGAAATCACGGGCTTTAGGCCCAACCTTATGACCACAGCCAAAAATCAAGTAAATCAAGTGACCAATTTGGACAGTCTGACCAATGAGAGAACACCCAGCCAAGGTGCCATTTTGCCACACCCACACCTGGGCCTCCTGGCTACCCGCCTGCAGTTTTCCCAATATTTTGAGAAACCCTTAAGGGAAACACTAAGTTTGGAGGCAGGATGCTATATATGCCTATAGATCCCGTGCTAAAACATTATCACCATTTTTGAATAAAGGTTATATTATTTTGGCTCACACAGCTATTACCTTATTTTGTATTTGCTATCTATCAATTCAGTATGAGATCCCTGGCCCTCTTGTCCTGCCACCTGCAGTTTTCCGTCCTCCTGGTGTACCCTTTGGCCCTGTCCATTTCACCAACTACCCTCTGAAACCCAAATACAAGGACTACACCCCGGAAAAGATACTTGAACTTGATCCTTTAGCCCACATACAATCTGCAGTTAGATACAACCTCCAAGGCCCGTGGATATTCTCAACACCCAAGTTTTTCAGAGGAAAATTCAACTATCTTCTTGCTTACGACCTTCCCATGGAACCACCTGTGACCCCAAACCCTATGCCTGCTTCCTCACCCAATCTTACAGCCGACCATACTGGTAAGCTGTTTGGGATTGTGTACATCACCCTCACAGGGGTGATTGATACTATAATCCCAGCCTCCGGCCCGTGGTCCTGGGCAGGAAAGTCTGCCTCATACCTTTTTAAGTTAGCTCCCTCTTGTGGTGGGATTTTCCTTCAAAAAAACCTGGCCTGAGTTACCCCTGAAAACAACGGGCTGGCCGCCCAAGACTGGATCCCTGACACTGTCTCCTGATAATGAAAATTCTATTTATTATCTAACTTTTTTTATCCTAATTTTAGTCTCTTTAAAGTAGTTTTAAAAACTATGGCAACAACCAAAAATACATCAGATTTTAACAAAATGATTTCAAATTTGAACAAAATCCAAGTTGCGCAAGATTCAGGATTCAATTAATTTATAAAATTTCAGTTAATAAATGAACTGTCAAACAAAAAATGAAATTTCACTAGCCCATTATACAAAATTATATCAAGCATCAAGCGGTGTAGTTCAAACCACAAACAAAACCAACTGACACAACAAGTGAAATGGATGGATGCTATTACGGAGTATATTATAATCCAAGCAGGATTCATATGAGGCACCGACAGAAGGACCAAAATGAAACAAAAATTGAGCAATTTAAAAGCGGGATTCCACAAGCACAAAACAAAATGAACTCACACAAGATGTGTAGTATGAGCAGCGTAAAATAGAAAAATAATAGTATAACAGCCAATCAACAGCTATCTAATTTAGGAACAGAGACATTTCATTCATTTTCATGGCTCCAGATTTGTATAAAATGGTTTTGAGAACCTTCCAAATGTGGGCTCAAGATTACAATAAAACTAAATCATTAAATTTTAAAATTTCTACTTTTAGTAATTTTATCCTAGGTTTTTTACAATATGGTTTTCAACAGCAACATCTTCAACGGCGCCAGCAGCCAAGCCAGCTTCAATGGAGGCAAAGCTCAGAACGTGGAAGCACCTGTTTACACCCAAGCCCTTGAGGCGGGTAACAAGGAAGCTGACCTGTTACTGTCCCCCAATCCATATGGCTTTGACTTTTTTGAGATTCACTTTGCATCTAGCTCTGCCCCTGCTCCCATACCCATCCTTGCACAAGCTGCCCATCAACTAACCAATCAGGATGGCAACCTTGATTCAGAACAACTTCCCACCACCGCCCAACCTGCCCCCTATAGCCAATCAGGCTTCAGCTCCCCCAGCCTAGCGCCCCAAACGCAGAATCATTACAGCCCAAATTCTTCAGGAAATTGTAGCACTGAACCTGCAGGGTCTGTCCTGGGAACCGATTGCAACCCAATTGCAAATACCTGAGCCACCGTAATGCGGGAGTTCAACAACCTAATGAACAAGGGGAATCTGATCGGGAGGCCAAGAAGCCCAAGAAGGCCCCAGAGTCCCAAATCATTGAGGCATTAATATATATAAAAGTGAGTCTGTCTGTCTGTAATTTCACCTTGAGTGGGCTCAAGCCGTAAGGGATTTTACTGGATTGATTTTTAGTTAATTTTGATTTGAAAAGTTGATAGTTAAGCCAAAAGCTCAATTTGGCTCATCCTTAAATTCAATCCCTTACATGCATATTTGAAAGTACACAGATTGAATTCAGTGGACTGTGGTCTAAATCATGTTGAACTGAAATATAAGCCACTTGAACTTTAATAAATTTGTATTTGATTACTTGCATTTTAAATTAGTGGCTAACCCCTTTCAACCATATCAAAGTGGCTTATCTGTATAGATTACCCAACTCTAGAATGAGTGAATTAAGATTAAAAAGGAAGCAGTCATTGTTTAAGATCCTTTTATATAATTGGATGTTTAAACTCTGCTGATGATTGAATTTACTGATGAAAAGAGAGCTTGATCAGTTTTAAATATATTAGATTGAAAAAGATACATAAATTTAAGTTTAAGTACAGGATGGTTGGCTTGGAAATTTTGAATCTATTTATTCCAAAGTGAAATAATAGAATATTCCACTTGGATGCATAAGATGATCCAAGTGGCTGTATAAAGTTTCAGAGTAAACCTTGCTTATCACAGCTGCATCCCAAAAGAACATCAGTGGAGTAAACTGACTATGATAAAGTTATATTTCAATATAACAATTTTCATGAAAGTTAGAGGATCTAGATCAATTTTTTAGATGATTCCTATCAAAATGGTACCAAACGTGATGGCTCTAGCTGCTCTAGATGGTGAGATATATAGTTAAGTGCTGGAATCAGGTTCATGTCATAATCAAAGGCTCAGACTTGATTTGATATTATCTAAAATAACTTTTAATACACACCACAAAAACTAAAATCAATGTATTGCAGTGAATACTGAATCAATTTTGATGTCTTATAGCTTATTTTTAAGCTGCAGATCAGCTCTACATTTTGAAGGGATTCAAAAATCAAATACTAAATTTAAAATAATTAGTTTAGCCTTACTAAACTAAATAGTGATACCATACTTATTTAGGTTTAGTTTTTGTTATACTTGGAATATACAATTTTAATTTTAAATAAACATAATTGAAACTACCTTTTAAAAAAGCAATTAAATAAAATTTTAATCAAACATGTTGTAAGTAATCTAAGCCTAAAAGTACAATAAAATATATTTAATAAATTTATTAAATTCAACTTTAATTCTGTCCTTGGATGGGGCAACCACCTAGTACCCAATAATGCTTGACCTCCTCCAGCAGGACCCCAAGCTTCCCCTAACCCAGGTCTGCAAACAGCTTGCGCACAATAACATATGGGTCTCTGAGCGCATGGTGCAGCTCTGGATGCACGGAAAGGTGGCTTTCATATGGGTTCTTACCAATTTTGCCAATGACCAACGGGATGCGCTGAGGATTTCCCGTATGATATTGACATCAAGTCAACCCTGGTCCAATGCCTGACTAGTTTGTCAGATGATGTCATTTTCATCTCTTAATATAAGCTATCCATAGCTTTTGACAATTTTGTCACCCAGGGAAGAGCCGCCACCCAAAAAGGGAGGAAGAAGGTCAAGAAGGGGACATTTATTGGTGCATTTATGGCTGTTTCAGCCAAAGGTTTTGTCTACTATCAGACAAACCCAGATTTCATTGATGGCTATTCATACGGCCACATCCTTGGTGGATTGCTTGACTCCTGGGATGGCTCAAATTTGAAGCATCAGGTTTTCTTGAGCCACCAGATGGAGGGTAGCTCCACCACCCTTGAGGCTATCCAGCAATGCGGGCACCAGGCCTCTGTGTACCCAGCCAGCCATGCAGACATCCATCTGGGTGATGTTGTCTTCTTTAACATTGGATCCACACTACGGAGTGCCACCCTCAGGCTTTCAACAATCTCTATCTTGGGGTCCTTGACCACAATTCTCTCTTTGGCCGCCAAATGGTGGCTGACTTGTTTGCCCAAATTGTCTTCCATGTGAACATGGGCAACCAATCACGCAAAGATAAGTGCCTCCCACCTTGTGCCACTGCCACCTAACAGCCCATCCAGCCAATGTCTGATGAGAAGTACAATGATTGGTATATGGCAGCCATCACGCGTAATCCTCCTGCCTCCACCCCCCACCAACACCCCCTACTTGCAAGCCCAACCCATCCAATCCCAGACTCCCCAGGCCAGCACTGCCTCTACATCTTCCTTCCTGCGCTACTCTGCCTCATAGGAATTACTCTTCCCTGCCCCAATAAACTCCCTGTTGCCAAACATTTCTATTTATATTATCTTTATTTTGAATTTCAATTGTTCATGTTCTCTTTGTTTATAGTTGGTTTTATTCTTTATGTTCAGCTTATTTCTATAAAATCATATATTTACTATACCATGTATCTAGATCCAGAACACAGTTATTTTTGGCAATTTGCATTGCCCCTTGTGATAATATTAACAACAATTTGGTGATCAGCTAATATTTGAATTAGAAAGTTATAGATTAACTGTGTTTAGATAAAGTTGTTACTGATCTGAATTCAAAACCTTAATGATAAACTTTAAGCCAATCAGTAGCCAAGTGATAAAGTGATTGTTGTGACATAAAGGGTCATTCAATAATTCTTTTATGCATGTGCGCTAATTAATATGATTTGCTGGATCTTTTGCCATTGTATGCCATTGCCGCTTAGGCAAGTGTTGATGGACTAGTGCCCAATCAGCTGCTGGGTTAGCACTAGTCCACCAACAACTTGCCACAGCAGCAATGGCGCACAATGGCAAAAGATCCAGTCAATCATATTGTAAAGCACATGCACCAAAGAATTATTGTATGCCCCTTTATGTCACAACAATCACTTTATCACTTGGCTCCTGATTGACTTAAAGTTTTTCATTAAGGTTTTGAATTCAGATTAGTAACAACTTTATCTAAACACAGTTAATCTATAACTTTCTAATTCAAATATTAGCTGATCACCAAATTGTTGTTAATATTATCACAAGGGGCAATGCAAATTTCCAAAAATAGCTGTGTTCTGGATCTAGATACATGATATAGTAAATATATGATTTTATAGAAATAAGCTGAACATAAAGAATAAAACCAACTATAAACAAAGAGAACATGAACAATTGAAATTCAAAATAAAGATAATATAAATAGAAATGTTTGGCAACAGGGAGTTTATTAGGGCAGGGAAGAGTGATGCCTAGTAGGCAGAATAGCGCAGGAAGGAAGATGTAGAGGCAGTGCTGGCCTGAGGGGTCTGGGATTGGATGGGTGGGCTGGAAGGTGGGGGGTGGGGGTGGCAGGGGTAGGTGTAGGTGTTGGAGGATTTTGCATGATGGCCGCCATATACCGCTCATCATATTCCTCATCTGCAATTGCCTTGATTAGCTGGAAGGTGGCTGTGACACAGGGTGGGAGGCGCTTATTCTTACATGATTGGTTGCCCATGCTCACATGGAAAACCATTTGCGCAAACAAGTTAGCCATCATTTGGTGACCAAAGAGAGAATTGTGGTCAAGGACCCCAAGATAGAGGTCATTGAAAGCCTGAGGGTGGCGCTCCTGGAGTGTATCTCTAATGTTAAAGAAAACAAAATCACCCAGATGGATGTCTTCATGGTCAGCTGGGTACACAGAGGCCTGGTGCCCGTGTTGCTGGATAGCCTCAAGGGCGGTGGAGCTGCCCTCCATCTGGCAGCTCAAGAAAACCTGGTGCTTGGTTTTCAAGACATCCCAGGAGTCAAGTAATCCACCAAGGATGTGGCTGTACTTGTAGCCATTGATAAAATCTGGGTTTGTCTGATAATAGACAGAACCCTTGGCTGAAACAGCCAGAAACACACCAATAAAGTCCCCTTATTGACCTTCTTCCTTCTATTTTTGGTGGCAGCTCTTCCTTGCTTGCCAAAATCATCAAAAGCTATTGATAGCTTGTAATAGGAGATGAACATGAAATCATCAGTTAGACTAGTCAGGCATCAGACCAGGGCTGATTTGATGGCGGTGTCATACGGGGAATTCTCAGCACCATCCCATTGGTTGCCGGCAAAATTGGTAAGAACCTGTATGGAAGCCATCTTCCCATACATCCAGAGCTGCACCATGCGCTCAGACACCCAAATGCCATGGTGCGCAAGTTGCTTCCAGACCTGGGTCAATGGAAGCTTGGGATCCCGCTGGAGGAGGTCAAGCATGATTGGGTATGCCTCAGATATTTGTGACTCAGGGGCCTTCTTGGGCTTCTTGGCCGTCCCAATCAGATTCCCCCTGTTCATCAGGTTGTTGAATTCCCGCATGTAAGTAGCTTGGGTAAATTGCAACTGGGCGGCAATATGTTCCCAGGACAGACCCTGTAGATTCAGTGCCACAATTTCCTGAAGAATTTGGGTGGTGATGATTTATTGCTTGGGGCGCTGGGCCAGGGGAGCTGAAGCCTGATTGGCTATAGGGTGCAGGTTGGCTATTGACAGGAAGTTTTTCCAAATCAAGGTTGCCATCCTGATTGGTTGGTTGGTGGGCAGCTTGTGCGGGGGTGGGTACAGGAGCAGGGGCAGAGCTATAAACTAAGTGACTCTCAAACAAGTCAAAGCCATATGGGTCAGGGGACAGTAACAGGTCAGCTTCCTTGTTACCCGCCTCAAAGGCTTGGGTGTAAACAGGTGCTTCCACGTTCTGAGCTTTGCCTCCATTGAAGCTGGCTTGGCTGCTGGCGCCGTTGAAGATGTTGCTGTTGAAAACCATATTGTAAAAAACCTAGGATAAAATCACTAAAAGTAGAAATTTTAAAATTTAATTTATTTATTTTTATTGTAATCTTGAGCCCATATTTGGAAGGTTCTTAAAACCATTTTATAAAAATCTGGAGCCATGAAAATGAATGAAATGCCTCTGTTCCTAAATTGGATACCTGTTGATTGGCTGTATTACTGTTATTTTTCTATTTTAGGCTGCTCATACTACACATCTTGTGTGAGTTCATTTTGTTTTGTGCTTGTGGAATCTCGCTTTTAAATTGCTCAATTTTTGTTTCATTTTAGTCCTTCTGCCGGTGCCTCATACAAATCCTGATTGGATTATAATATACTCCGGAACAGCATCCATCCATCTCACTTTTTGTGTCAGTTCATTCTATTTGTGGTTTGAACTACACTGCTTGATGTTTGATATAATTTCGTATAATGGGCTAGTGATTTTTGTTTTTTGTTTGACAGTTCATTTATTAACTGAATTTTTTTAAATTAATTGAATCCTGAATCTCACGTGACTTGGATTTCATTCAAATCTGACATTGTTTCGTTTAAACTGAGGTATTTTCGGTTATTGCCATAGCTTTTAAAACTACTGTGGTTGTTGTTGTCTTGAGTTCCGCATGACTAGTGTTAATGTTACTGATGGATTGACTGTGGCAGTTCTCCTGTAGGCTGGATATATATTGTCTGAATATCTGATATTTGTAAATTGGCATTGCAGCAGGGTTACAACCTATCAGCTTTTGAAATGTCTGCAGTCTCTTGAAGGGTATCTCACTGGAGAAATATTGTGTAGGGAAGCCAGGGCAAGATGATTTTAATCATTGATTTAAAAGAGAAGTTTCATTTAGTATTTATATTTGATAGGGTTAGATATGTAGAACCCTAGTCGCACCGTGGGGTTCTTTCTGGATCCAAAGTAGAAAATACAGTAGTTTTCAAAGCTATGGTGCTAAGTGACAAAACCAAGATTAAGTGAAAACAACTGAGATTTAAACAAAAACAACTCAGATGAAAATGAAAATAGAAATATAAACAAATCTATTATTAATCAATATAAATTGATTGGTTTTGATTTCGTTTTAAATCTCAGTTGTTTTCGCTTAAATCTTAGTTTTATTGCTTAGCGCCATAGCTTTGAAAATTACTGTATACAGTAGGTGTGCTGAGCATAATTGGATTCAATTTAATAAAATATTAAAATGTATAACATAGATTGGAAGCAAATATCTACTTTTTGATTTCAAAGCGATCGAGATACAAATGATTACCTAGTGATCAATTGCCAAAGAACTCAGTTCAATTCAGAGAAGAGCTTAGGAAATCATGCTTCGAAAGTGGGTTTAGTTTACGATTTATAAGGGTTTTACATCCTGCCTTTCAATTGGTAGATCAGTTTCAACACGGAGCTAAAGATTGTTTTACATATTAAGTTGCACATTGATTAATCGAAAGGTATGGTTATTGGTATAAGTTAGTTTAATTTACAATTAATTATTTACGGCGAGTGACTCTGATGTCAAAGCAGGTGTTGTATTCCTCGCCTATGGGATTTCTGTCCCAAGGCCAGTTCCACAGGAAGGAGTAGACGCCTGGTTTCCAATTTCTGGGGATTTTCATGTAAGCCCAGCACCACGTGTTGGGCTTTGAGGTGTCGATACAGTTCTTGGCGCTGGCGAATACGTGGGACTTGATTCTCTTGGCTCTTAGCTGGTCCTGATACGTGACGATCCGCTTGTTGGGGCGGGCGTAGCTGTAGATGTGGGCTCGTGTTCTTGGATGGAGGTGATTGTCCATTTCATACCACAACTTGATTGTTTTCCCTCGCGCCACTCTTGCCATGGGGAATTTGCGGGTGTAGTTGAGTGATCTCTGGGTTTTGCCACAGACATGTCTTCTCCTAGGGTTGGGTTTACCTCGCCCCTCCACCAGGGTGGTGTAGATGTCGTTGATGTGCCGGTTGAAGCGTCCTGGATATCCTCGCCCAAAACCAATGCAGTATCTCTTGTAGAAGGAATTGGAGTAGAACTGGGGCGGGCCTCTGTACTTAATTGGGAGTCCAATACAGTCCAACCAGCTATGCGCCAAGCTCACCGCAACAAATGTCAACCAAATCATTAACCTAAGCACTCTCCAAATCACTCATCTTATACTGAATCAAGCATCTTATTCCAATACATTGTTCTAAATGCAAGTATATTAGGCACCCTCCTTGTTTCTGACACCATTGTTCCTAGGTGCCTATTTCCCACATTATGACATCATTCCAGGAATTTTAAATAGAGTTCTTTTATAAAATATCCAAAACGATGTCATAATATGGAAATAGGAACTTGAGAATAATGGTGTCAGAAACAAGGCGAGTACCGAATTACGCCAACCGTGCCTTATATCCATGACCCAATAAATTAAAATTCATGCAATTTATATTAACTTAACCCACTCCAAACAATCATTCGATTCTTTCTCCACGAAAGCCAGGGAAGATACCACCTCAATTTACAGCCACTACCAATAGCAACCCTTGCATAACTTCTATATTCAATAATGTATGACTTTAACCGGCACAGGAATTAAACAAGCAGGAGATCTTGACGTCAATCCAGTTAACAAAACATAATATGTATTGTAATTTCGCTTACTTGGAAACTTTCAAAAGGGAGGCCACATTATTTATTTTCTAAAGCCCAGTACCTACCTTATGCCAGGAACCAAATCCCAACATTCCCAGGGTTTGGAATAGAAGCTATGTTTATAAATTTACCAGGAATGCCATCAGAATACTGAGAACTGCTTCATGAAAGTATAGATGCCAGAAATAAAATGGATCCTAGCTTTTAGCCGGAAGAATATAGATTTTTTTAAAAAGGGAACATTTATCAAGGTTCAAAGAATGCGTTAAACGGAACGCGGCCACTGAGGAAAATAGAGAAGCTGTCAGGGTAAAGTAGAGAGAGCTCGTCGTAATCAATCAAATGGGGAATGTACACCCAAATTAGGATGACATTACCAATGAGGAGGAGACGATGTGTGTTTACTCATAAATGATAACCCTTGAAGAGTGAATAAGAAAAGGTGCAGCAGAAGATTATGCACAGGTACATCAGGAAGACCTTAATTTGGCTCAACATCAAGTAATCAGCAGCATAGATAAGCTCACATTCAATTTCGCGGGTTTCAGGAATCATTTCAGCAGGAGGTGGAAGATTACCAGGAAATTGCAGAGGTGAGAAAGCAGAATCTAGCAGTCTGGTTATTAATAATCTGATTAGAAAATATTGAAATAAGTGAATCATTGAGGCAAGATATTCATTGAGAGTAAAATATCAAACTTATAAGGTAGTTTGATGGGGACAATTGTTACTTAAAGCCTTTGGGTATATCTCGATGAGGTGGCCTCCTTGAATACAATATTTAGACAGCTTACAGATACCACCAATGGTGGTTCTGCAAGCTGTTACCTGACCTCTTTTGAGGTCAGGATTTGTTGACCAGCAGGTCAAAGAAGAAAAAATTGGGTGTGGGGCATCTGCGCCCCACTCGGACCCAATTTCCTGTGCCACCACCCACTTGCAATCAATCATTAGATTTAAATCTATGATCACCGCAAGCGGACAGGGCTTCAGGCCGGGTTTCCCCGGGTGGCAGCGCTTGGGCTGATCCACACCCGGGAAAACTATGGCCATGACATTACTCTCTTTCTTTGGTAACGAGGACTTCCCGCCTCCTGGGAGTGCTGCCAATGCATAGTTCTTGAGGGCAGGAGGGAGTTTCATGGCAGCTAAGGTGGCCTTTACTGGTCCTACTGCTTGGGGGTTGTTTTTGTGGAATTCTTTGAGCATTTCTTGGGCGTGAGTGAGGTTGCAATGGGGAATCCAACAGTTTTCTGAGGCTGGGTATCCCTTCCAGGCTACTAGGTAGTGTAGGCGCTTGCAAGATAGTTGGGATGCAATTATTGATTCCAGTTCATATTCCAGTTGACCATCCACCATTATGGGGTCAGGAGTAGATACAGGGGGACCTTCATACTTAGTTAATAGGCATTCATGGGATGTGCTGAAGATGTGGAGGGAGGGAGGTCCAGTTGGTAGGCTGAAGATCCAATCTTCTTTAAGATTCTGAATGGAACTACTCTTTTGGGACCTAGCTTCCGGAAGGGTACTTTTAGCCGCATGTTCTGGGAGTCAACCAGTACTTGATCACCAATTTTGTACATTGGACCCTCTCTTCTTTTCATGTCTGCATAAGCCTTGTAAGTTTTCACAGCATGAGTTAAGGACACTTTGACTTCTTTGTGGATTCTTTTTAAAGCTGCTGCCTGTGAGGATGCCAATTCCACTTTGCTACCTTAGAGTGAGCCAAAGTTACATTGGGGGTTGTAGCCATAATTTGCAAAGAATGGGGAGACATTAGAAGAGGAGTGTGGGGCATTGATGTAAGCAAACTGGGCCATTGGTATGTTTTGGGACCAGTTATCTTGTTCAGGGTTAGAGTAGCATCTAAGAAATGTTTCCAAACATTGATTCACCCTCTATGTCTGGCCATTGGATTGGGGGTGGTAGGCTGTTGATCTGCATAACTTAATGCCTAGGAGTCTAGAGAATTCCTCCCAGAATTGTGCTGTGAATTGGGGACCTCTGTCACTTATGATCTCTTGGGGAATTCCATGGTGGGCAAAGACATTGTTGACAAACAGTTTGGCCATCTGGACTGATATGATTGTGGTTTGGCAGGGGATGAAATGACTCATCTTTGTGAAACAATCTACTACTACCATCATTGCATCATAACCGTTTGATGGAGGAAGTTCTACTATGAAATTAACAGACAGAGATGTCCATGGGCCATTTGGAATTTGTAGGGGGACCAGTAGACCTGTCTGTTTGAGACAGGAGGGCTTTGCCCTTAGACAAACCATGCAGCCCTTCAAGTACTTAGCTACGTCTGATGTGAGACCTCTTCAATCAAATTATCTACGGATTATCTCTATGGTCTTATTTTTCCCTTAGTGACCAACCAATATGTTGTCATGGTGGGCCTTGATGACTTCTAGGCAAATATCACCATCAGGTACCCACAGGCAACCATTGTGAAGTATGGTACTGTCTTCAGAACTGTAGCAGGTGTGGGGAGTAGATTGACTTACCAACTTAAACAACTGGGGGTACCGTTTGTCTAAAGGTTGCAGCAACTTGACTCTAGCTATCAGGTCTGGGTTGGCAGGTTCTTGGACACTTAGGGTACAGATTGTTTCCATGGGAGGAGAGGATAGAATGGCGCTGGGGGGAATCATGACCTTTGTATTAAATTCTTGTTCAGCCTTAACGTCTGGAAGGAATGCTGGGTTGGACTGAGGGAGTCTGCCAGATGGTCATTAATACCCTTGATAAACTCGTATTGGAATTTGAACTTGACTAGGAATTCATACCATCTGGTCTGACGTTCAGTTAAGAGACAAGGTTCCTGGTAATACAGTAGGGCTTTGTGGTCTGTCCTTACTGTAAATAGGTGTGTGGCTGAGAAAAGATGATGCTGCCAGTATTTCATAGACTCTACTACTTCTAATAACTCCTTGTCATATATCATGTAGCTGAGCTCTTCAGATATCATTTTTCTATAGAAATAGCCCACAGAGTATTCTAGTCCATCATTGGCAGTTTGTAGAAGAACTGAAGCAATGGCAAATTTGGAGGCATCTGTGGCTAAGATGAAGGGTTTGGAGGCATCAATATGATGGAGCATGGTTGCAGAACACATGATGTTCTTAACAGCATTGAGTGCAGCATCACATTGTACAGACCATTCCAGAGTTCTTTTCCCACTAGCAGTGTAAAGGGGGGCTGCTGTTTCTGACAAGTGGGGGGGTGAAGCGTTTCAAGAAGTTGCATGTTCCCAGAAAACTGCGGAGTTGGGTAATGTTTGTTGGGGTCTGCAAATTCCTGATTGCAGCTTCCTTTTCAGGGGAAATAGCATGGCCTTTCTCCAAGATCAGATTTACTAAGAAGGAAACCTTACTCTTGAAAAATTCACATTTGCTCAGTTTGATGACAAGATTGACCTTTTGGATCCTTTCCACTACAGCACAAAGGTGGGTGGCATGAGACTCCTCATCCAGAGAGTATACTAAGATGTTGTCCATGTATGATATAGCAAAGTTCCCAATGAGGTCACCTAAGCCTGCATTGATCATCTTCTGGAAGACTGCTGGGGCATTTTTTAGACCAAAGGGCATGACTCGGTACTGAAAGATGCCTTTCTTAGTCCTGAAAGCGGTGATCCATTCCTGACCTTCTTTGATGCAAATCTGGTTGAAAGAATTTAAGAGTTCCAGATTTGAAAAGATCCTAGCTTTCTCAACCTCCCTGGAGATCTGGGACTCAATGGGCATGGGGTATGGGTCCAGTACAGTCACATTGTTCAGGTTGCCAAAATCAATGCAGGGGCGTAATGATCCATCAGACTTTTGAACAAACAGCAGTGGAGAGCATATAGGAGAAGATTTCCTAAAGATCTGTCCTTTGGCTTCCATGTTCTTTGTCCATTCTTCTAAGCATTGTTCCTCCTTTAAGTTCAAGGGATAGATGGGAGAAGCAACTTTCACCAAATCAACAGTGAGTTTAAACTCAAAGTTAAATTGTGAGTGTGCGGGGAGACCATCAGCCGGCTTAGAATCAAAGGCTGTGTGCAAGTGGGAGAGGCACAACGGAAGGACATCAAATGATGTGGCGTGTTTTGTTGTTGCTGAGATTGATATTGAGATGTGAGAGGCTTCTTTCCCAAACGGGATCATTGGTACCTCCAAGAAAATTCAGGCAGGATGAGCAATCCTCAGCAGGTTACCTTTGAGGATTGGGGTGATATTGTGCTCCCGCCACCATTCCACGCCTAGGATCACTGGATATGTCGGGTGCTTTGCCACTGTTAAGTCAGCAAAAAAGGCATGATCAGTGATGGAGAAGGATAACAGGCAACATAATCTGAATGAATGGAAGACATTGGATACCCCTCCTTTGCACAGAGTGTTGAGGGGGTACAACACGCCATTTTGAAAAAGGCATCTCAAAAAACTCCTTCTTAAATTTAATTCAAGATGGCATTTTTTGTGTTGGTGATTTTGAATCACAAAAAAATAAAATAAACAATAAAATAGTTAAAATTTACATATACTTTTATAATACAGCATCTCAAATTTACGCCATCTCAATTCTGTCACTTTGAGTCAGATTAATTAAATCTTATTTTGCTAACATTATTTACATATGAAAACACTTAGTGTGGGGCGTGTTTACGCCATCTTGACTTTACGTCATTTCAAATTACGCCATCTATCTTAAACTAAAATAAGTTTATACCCGGACTAAAATAAAGCCTGTGGTATAGTGCCAGAAGATGTTCCTATAGTATTAATCTAAGACACTTATAAAAGGAACAACCTAAAAAGACTCCACTATGATAGTCCTTCTAGTGATTGTCATTGCTGGGTAAAAAAAACCAGTTTTGTCAGATGTAATTTATAACTTTATTATACATGGATACGTTGATAAGGGTTTCATCAATAAAATATTTTAATAGTGATTTTAATATAGAAGAGGGTGATTATGCCATTTTGATTTACATCACTTCAAATTCCACCAAGTTTCACATCACCCAATTGATTCAAGGCGCACAATGGATAGGGGAAAATAAGGAGAAATTACATATGACGCCAGGCTACACTATATCAATTCCCCCACCACAATTCTTGCTTTTCACTTTTCAGAAGTATAGTTTCACGTCAAAACCAACATTAATAAAAAATGTAAGAAAACATATGAAAATTTGCAAATATATATTTTTTTATCTCCTCTAAACAACTGTGTACTTTTTAACCCCAGTTGTATAAGCTAGTTTTTGAGAAATTCAAGTTTTACTCTTTGGCCTGATTGAGGTAGCTCCATCGTAAATTTGTTAATTTAATATAAAAAATGGTCAAAAACACTATATTTTTGAGCTACAGCACCTCAATTACGTCACTTCAAAAACACCATCTTGAGAGCAAGTTTTCAGTCAAAACTCAAAGTTTTGCCTACTTGCATTAATAATAAAAAATTATTTTTTCAAAAAAAAACATTGAAATTTTGATATTATATATTATTTGATCTCTTCTACAATTCCATGTAAAAAAATTGATACTTTTATATTAAAAACATTCTTGTTTTTCTCTTTAAAAACAACCTCCAAATTGCTCATATTTTGATACTAATTCACTTTTAGAAGCCTCCCAAGCCTACCACCAAAGCTGCGCCCAAGGCCTCCAAGGCCTCAAAGTCCAAGACCACTCCTCCAAAGGCCAAAAAGGCCAAAACTACCCCTAAAAAGCAGCCTGCTAAGGGTAAAGCTCCCCCCAAGACCCCTAAACCCTCACCAGAGCCTGAGGAAACAAGCCCAACCCCTCCCCATTCTCCTTTTGTTTACTCCCTGTCAGACCCTCAAGAGAAGTTGTTCAACTTTAACCACCACTCTGACACCACTTCAGAGCCTGAGGATGAAGAAGAGCAGGAGCCTGAGCCTGGTGCTCCTGCTGATGAGCCAATTGAGCTCTGGTATCTTAACACCATCCATAATGTATGCAACAAAAATGGCACATTTGCTGTGCCCGCCACATACCCTGTCAGCTATCCAATTATGACAAAGAAAGGGGGTGTTGGCTTTGTCCACAAGAGCTACAGCTTCAGCTGCAACGACAAGAAGAAGCCTATCTATCAGCATCACTTCAAATGTGATAACGTTGGCTGTCCAGCTAGACTTAACACTTATGGGTTCACTCATTTTAAAGCCCTGACTATTGGGCATGACTGTGCCAAGCCCTTTGATCCACTGTATCAACTGATCCGCTGGTTTCTTTGCCAGGTCATACCAACCACCAAAGACCAAACTGCAACTGAGTTTGTAAATGATGCACTCATTAATCTAAATGATACCCAACTGGCAACTGTTGGTGGCGCCTCAAAACTTCAGAGATATCTCACTGACCAGAGATATGCTCTGAGCACTGAAGGCGTCAGTACTACATCAATTGACCAGTTGATTTTAACTGAAGAGCAAAAGCTTTCACGGCATGAAGAGAGATTTCTCCTTCACAATGATGGGCAACATGCCCCAGAGCAGATCATCTGCTTTTCTACCTCCCAGGATCTTTGCAACCTTTTAAAATGCAAGACCTGGCTTGCAGATGGAACATTCTCAACCTGCCCAAAGCTCTTTAGCCAGCTTTGGAATATCCATGGGCAGGTTGGCAATCTTGTTCTTCCCCTGGTCTTCTTTTTCCTCCCAAATAAGAAGCAGGAAACTTATGTCTGGGCTCTAACAATATTAAAGGCCAAGTTGGATGAGATCCTCCCCACCATTGAAGAGGAGCCAAATGAGACTAGAGGGCACAAGAAAAAGGCCCAGTCAGAGGAAGCCACCCCAATCAAGAAAAAGCCCAAAAGCCTTCCATACCATGAATACCTGGTAGTAGATTTTGAGCAGGCTCAGGCCAATGCTTTTATTAGAATCTTCAAGAGCTCTCCTCAGGGATGCTACTTTCACTTTTGGCAGGCACTCTGCCACCGCCTTCAAAAGTGCTCTGCACTTCATGAGCTGGTCTACACTGAAGGCACAAAGGAAGCAAATGATGTGTTCAACTGCTTTGCTGCCCTTGCCCTTGTGCAGAAGGAGGAGACAAATGCCTTCTATGACAACCTCCTCCACCATCCCTACATTATTGCCAACCAGGCAGCCTTTGCTCCATTCATAGAGTATTTTGAAACTCAATGGGTTGGAGTGTTTCAAGGAGCACGCCACATCAGAAAGGGTGGTGACTCAATCCAGTGGAACTGCTTTAAGCAGGTAAAGAATGGCCTAATCAAGACCACCTCTTCTCTTGAAGGGTGGCATAGTCAATTTGCCACAAGGGTCCGGGTTCAGAAGCCCAGGTTTAACAAAATCATGGTGCATCTCAAAACTCAGCAGGCCATCTCTGCCCGCCTCTTTAAAACAGGCATCAAGACCAAGGATAATCCCCCCAAGCAAACCAAAGCGGTGAAAAAGTATACAGAGATTAGCAAGGTGGTCCTTGCCTACTATCCCAAGGATATCAAGCTTGAGCATCTCCAAGCTATCTCAGTTGCTCTTTCAACCAATGTATGATCCTTCCTCAATAAACACCACTCTATCTTCTCTATTATTTCCTTTACTTTTATCATTATTTTAATTTTATTTGGTATTTGGTACAAATATATGTTTATTTTAAAGCATTATTTATAGTTAAAAAATATGAAAATGGTTGTTTTTGTGATTATTTTAACTTTTGGACTTTATGCAACCTTGTTGCTACTAATCAACCCCATTTTTTATTGCAGATTTGGAATTATGAGGTTTTTTAAGCCTAGAAATGTTTTTTGAATTTTTATTTTTGGGAATTTTTTAGGTAGTTTTTGGAGTTCAAAAAATCTAAAATTTTAAAACTCTTTTTTCTTAGTCAAAATGCCGTTGTTTAAAATGGCATTTTTACTAGCAAATCAAGATAGCAGAAATTCGAGATGCCGTTTTTTGAGATGGCGTTTTTTGAGATGCCATTTTCAAAATGGCGTGTCCTACCTCAAGGGTCTGGATGTACAAGTATTCTGGCTATTGCCATCACACCTAACATCCAGTCATTGCCCAATTTGGTGCCTTTCCAATATACCATTTGACATACCAGAAATGGCAACAAACCAATATCACATGACTGTCCAGATATCCAGCAACTTGAACCCATCTAGCACATGACCAGCCCCTGGGTCTGGTCCAACTAATATCCCCGCCACAGCTAAATCTATATAAGTCTAAAGTAATATCCAATAAAATATACTTCTTCTCTTCCTACTTTTATATTTGAAGCTTCCCAAAAAGTGCTCCTTATCAAGAGCACCAGGATTATATTCCAAATCTAGCTTTTCAACCAGATCTTTTGAAATGAAGTTGTCTGTGGCACCAGTATCTATTAAAGCTACAGATTTTGTTAGATGTGATATGAAAGCAAAGGAACAATAAAACAAAAAATATCCCATCTTTGTTTTATTTGATAGAGAGGGGTGATTGGAATCAACTTGTACCTGGAGTTGAGGAGCTGTCTGAATTGACAACAGGTCCTCATTAAAGGCTACAAAGGGTTGGTCAATCACAGATTCAATGACAACAGGCTCAAGAAAAGGAGTAGGCGCAACCTTATTCATAGTGGCAACATGGAGATCCACTATAGCCTGAGCCTTGGCAGATAGCAATGGACAGTTCTGGTTGAAGCGTATAAGTTTACAGGCATTGGTAGTGTTACCTGAAGTGGGCGCTTGGGAGTCAGTAGAGTTCAAGTTTGCCAGGGTAGCACTGGAGTTGTCAATATTGTAAAAGGAGAGCGCGGCCAGGGTAGGAATACTCTGAGGAGGAGAACTGACGGCAGGAGCTATAGACAGAGTGGAGGCTGGAGTCACAAGAGATTGAGAAACCTCAGGGGATATGGGCCCTTGTGGAGTGGCTGGCTCCTGTTGACTTTTCAAGCAATTTAACATGTGAGGGGCCTCCAATAACAGAGGCTAAGTTGGCTGCTGGGACGTCACTAGCTTACCCCTGACTGCTTGCAGGAGGCGCTGTATCATATCAGAGACAGAAGCGGAAGGGTGCAACCAGGGTGAAAGACTTTGACTGGTGTGGTCAAGGCTGAGATAGAGGGCCGTAAGCTTAGCGTTTTTGGGGAGTGATGACTTCTCAGCATTGGCTTGAAACTGCTTGAGGTGCAAGGATAGAGGTTGAGGGCCTTGGGAACTTGAAAACAGGGTTTTGTAGTCAATCAAAGAGGAAGTTGCTGGAGCTTGACACGTCACCAAAGCAATTGGGGTTGACATATCATCAAAGGAGTTTGGTGCTTGATCAAGAATAGACAAACACCACTCACGGGATTCATGTTCTGCTAGTTTGAGTAAGAAGCTGAGAAGCTTCTGAGGGAAACCATGCTGGGTCCATTTCTCAGTCAGTGCCAAGATTTCTCTTGCAGTATTTAACAAGGGAGATGGAAGGCTAGGAGCAGGCTGCCAGAATTTGAGGCTTGAGAGTAAAGTACAATGAGGTTGTGTGATCTCTATCTTTGCAAAGGATGGGTATAACAGGGGAAAGAAAACCACTTCAAAAATACTCCAAAATGAAGTAATGAGCATTGTGGAAGTCACCACTGAGATATCCATGATGCAAGAGAATGATCTAACAACAAAGATGTGCAGGCTGTACAATATATCAAAATTAGAGTAGTTTGATAATGTCAGGGTAAAGTAGAGAGAGAGCTTGTTGTAATCAATCAAATGGGGAATGTACACCCAAATTAGGATGACATTACCAATGAGGAGGAGACAATATGTGTTTACTCATAAATGATAACCCTTGAAGAGTGAATAAGAAAAGGTGCAGCAGAAAATTATGCACATGTACATCAGGAAGATCTTAATTTGGCTCAACGTCAAGGAATCAGCAGCATAGATAGGCTCACATTCAATTTTGCGGGTTTCAGGAATCATTTCAGCAGGAGGTGGAAAATTACCAGGAAATTGCAGAGGTGAGAAAGCAGAATCTAGCAGTCTGGTTTTTAATAATCTGATTGGAAAATATTGAAATAAGTGAATCATTGAGGCAAGATATTTATTGAGAGTAAAATAACAAACTTATAAGGTAGTTTGGTGGGGATAATTGTTACTTAAAGCCTTTGGGTACATCTCAATGAGGTGGCCTCCTTGAATACAATATTTAGACAGCTTACAGATACCACCAATGGTGGTTCTGTAAGCTGTTACCTGACCTCCTTTAAGGTCAGGATTTGTTGACCAGCAGGTCAAAGAAGGGAAAATTGGGCGTGGGGCATTTGCGCCCCACTCAGACCCAATTTGCCGTGCCACCACCCACTTGCAATCAATTGTTAGATTTAAATCTACAATCACCGCAAGCAGGCGGCGCTTTAGCCAAGCCACACCCAGGAAAACTATGGCCATGACAGAAGCTGCACAGCTCCAAAAAATCCCATCAAGCACAATGGAAATGATTGAATCCACTGCTTTATATTGGCCATAAACCAAGCTTTCACCAAAATAAAGTTTTTATAAAGCAATAGAATGAGCTTATAGAAAAAATCAGATATTTTAAAAACTAGTTAATGATCTATCAGAAAGCTCAAGATTAAGGTTTATTTAAAAATGAAAAGCAGCATAAAAAGCTCTTTAACTACTAGCCAAGCCTGTTTAAAAACTATCTTCCTGCTGCAAATAACCTATAAATAGTTTATTATTTGGTTTGAGGAAGACAGCATTCCAGGAAAGAATAATAAAATGAATTATTAATAAGATGATCTTTATTGAGAATAATACAAGTTCTTATATCATGATGAAGTGTCATTGGGCCACTAAGAGGGTGACACTGTGGCAAAAATCTAGATAAGTTTTTTTTTCTATTTTTGAGACATGGTTATTGTTGGCTTGGCATAATAACTGCATCTATAATCTCTGAAGATTCTCATGAGATAACTATATGGTATTAATTTACAGCCCATAATATTTATGTTTTTTAAATATAAGTAGCTAGGCAAAGCTTGTAAAAGAAATTGGGTTGAGGTATCTAATAGCTTATAAGAAGTAAAAATATGGATCTAAACTATTTATTGGTCTTAAGATAAAATAAAAACCAGCCTTAAAAATGAATAATGATCCATGAAATTAATTTTCAGATCAGGATACTTGATAGTATCAATCACAGTGTTCAATTTATCAAGTACCATAGACTGGGTGCTGTTATAGAGGTATGCTAAAATGAAAAAAAAACAGTCAAATGGAATCATACAATATAATAAATGAAAATGCCAATTTAAACTTTAACAGAAGATAAAAAAGCAAGATCTAATCCTGAACAAGTACCTTTAAAGGTACAAGTCAAACAATCTCAACTTATTGTTGGAATTAATAATCCAAATGTATCTATTCATTTATATGATGCTTGGGATTAATAAAGGGGGTAGATTTTGACTTATGATATTATTATCATTTCTTAAATGTAATGCCAAGGAGCTGGTGCAGAGGGAAGTAAATTGAACTTAAAAAGTAAAAGCAAAGTTTGATTTTCCATATGTAACAACTTTAAGGCAAAAGCATTTAGCCATATAAGTAAATGAGAAGTCAAGAGGAGAAAGGTTCCACTAAAGTGTTAAATTTGAATTGAGTATCAGAAAATCTAGTCTGATGCTGGTTCTAAGGCCCAAGAGTTTGTACAGACAAAAAGAAAAATGAGGTAAGGTTTTATCATGAGCACTAACTTTGTTGTTAGTTTTAAAATGTTCTGGAAGTACAGTGAACAGAAAAGCAAATAAATTAAATTACATAAGACAGGATGATAGAAATAGAACATTCCTAAACTATCCAGAAGCTTTAAAAAGCAAGTGAAAAGGCTAAAAGTCAGGAAATGAAATAATAAGTAACTAAGTAATAAGAAGGAATCAAAAAAGGGGAAATGAACTAGAATTTGGTCAAACCCAATTAAAAAAAGGATTTGGGTACTGTCAAGATTCAACTTTTTTATAGCTGCTATTCTGTCCCTATACTTATTTGCCTTCATTGGCTTGTAAGTCTTCTCAATATTGTCCCAATTCACTTTATTCATTATCCCCTTCTTTTTCACTTCATTTTCCATCTTTGGGGTTTAAATTAGACTTAGTTAAAGCCTAGTTATGATCTAAATACTGGTTAGTATTATTTTCAAACATCCCTTACTCCTGCTACTGGTTTCAAACCCTGGACCTATACGCTGAAGTTAGAAAGTTGGCTCCAAAATGCTTACCTTTCACTATACGCTCAATTATGTCCTCCCAAAGCTTCAGACTTAGTTTTTCCTCTGCTTTTTGCTCGCTTTTACATCCCAGGCATCACTGTAACTGCTTCTTCTCCTCCCAGTCACACTTTAACTGAGGCTAGCTGATTTAAGTTAGACTGGCAACACCTGATATTTTTACCTTTAATTTTCATGCATGTCTTCTAACCATTTTTGGTTAAAACTCTTTACACCATTCCTTGCACTTCACAAACAAAGCACATTAAAAAGGCTTGGTTCCAGTCTCAACAATAAGTTGAGATTGTTTGACTTGCACCCCAAAAAGGTACTTGTTAGGTTTTGTGGCTTGTGTTTTTCTTCAATTTTTAGTCTTAGTTTAAATCTTGGTCCATGATTCCTTTTGACTTTATCCTTCACCAGTTAGGCAGCTTTTATAGTAGCACACACAATTTAATTGTTGATAGCTTTAATCCTCCTGTTAGTGCAGACCATTTACCAGACTTAGAAATTGACTTTTTAACTAAATTGTCTGTTATTAAGACTGGTCTCTATTTTATCTTCTTAGGGTTAATAAATTGTCTTAGTCCTTATTTTACCTTGTATAAGCTCTTAGGAGCCTTAGTTCAGTTGCTATTGCAAACTTTGCCCATCTTTTTGTATTTGACCAATATTATTGTCACTGGGTTAAAGGCTTTAGTTTATAATCATCTTCCCCAGACCATGAGACCTTAAAGGTGTATAAATGACCAGATAAAGTAAAGTCTCAAATAAAATGTTAAACCAGAACCCTGGCATGATTCACTCCTTATAATTCAATATGGTATTCTGCCAATTTGAGGAAATCAAGAAGGGAAATCTTGTTAGATCCTTCATGGAGCAACTCACTCAGTGTCACCTGTGTATTTTAAGATATGGTAGCAACTAGAATTTCTATTTTGGGTGCAAAAATCTTGATACAACATGCAGTGAAAAATTATATTCATATTTTAACAATACTCCCTAAGGTGATATTGAATACTAAGTCCCTTAAAAACAAACTTAGTCTTTGTATTAATCTTTGACTATTTATTATTGCTTGAAGTGTCAAAAAATGTTTACATTGCTTTTTGGAACAGTTACTTAACCTAAATCAACTTCTAGTATTGTTCTGAAAACCCATGTCCCTATATTTTTATGTTTTTGCCTAAAAGAGTATACATAGGGACTAAAATCAAAGCAGATTGAAATATTCAACCATATATTATTTCATGTTTGGTTAAAGTCTTCTAATCTCTGTTTAGCTAAGATAAGGAAAAAAAATTCTGCCTCTGAATTACTAGTTATCTAAGATTAGAGATACAATATTTCTCCCTAAATACTAACCTTGTCTAGCCTAAACACCAAATATTTCATGAATACTCCCAAGGTGCCATTTAATTTCAACTTCAATGTGCATTATTTTTATGGTGTGCTTTAAAGGGCTTTAAAAATTCATTTACTTATTTTAATGCTAAATTCAATTCCTTTTTTAATACACCTAGTGAGCTATCACAAATGACAAACCCTTGATAACTATGCTTGTAGAAAAACTTCAACTATGGGATTCAAACCTCAGAATCCTGTGGGCCGCCAGCCCGCAGGACCAGCTGCCTGCTTTTTCCTAGGCTCAAACTAGAGCAGGATTTGACTTTGGGGAAACTCCTGAGGCCTACTGACCTAGAGCTACCTGTGCCAATGCCTCACCTGCAAAAAGTTCCTGTTAACCTAACCAATGAGAGTGCAGGCCAGGTCAGCAATCCCAAGATAACTTGGGCCACCAGGGCTGGGGAATTGGAGAAACTTCCCGTAGAGTGTGGGCTGCCCAAGGATGACAAATCCTGCAACTTGAAAATGGAATTTGAGTCTTTTTGTTTTGAACCAGTCAATGAAAGATCTCCCATGCAAGATTCCCTCAAGGGTTGCCAAACCCTGGTAGATGGTATCACCCGGGCCAAGGGGGATTAAAAAAGTTTTCCCATGCCAGATGGGCATATTTATACCCTGGGCCACCAGGAAGTTGCCCATTGCCATTCTTGCAATAAAGTGACATGAACCTTTGGTTCAACCAAGTCATCCCATATTTGATTTTAGTTCTACTTCATTTACAGACTAACCTCTGGGGCCTTGTTCCCCACACCCATCAACCCCAAGAAGCTGTGGACCTTTTGCCCAAGCTATATTGACCACCAGGAGCACCCTTTGACCCGGTACATTTCACAGAATATCCCCTAACCCGGCATATTCAGAGTTCACTCTAGAGGAAATCATGATCTACGACCCCAAAGCCAGAACCCAAGAGAAAGAGATCATTGGCCAAGAAGGATCCTGGATAACCGTACCCCCTCTGCTATTCCAAGATAAATATAACTACCTGCCAGTCTACTAAGTTCCAATGACCCCGCCTCTAACCCTGAGGCCCAACCGCCCACAAGAATCCATGGCAGCCAATGAGCCACTTCAACACAACTATTCAGAGTAATGTACATCACTGTAACTGGATTTGTGGATTCTATGGTTCCCTCCAACAGACCCTGGGTCATCATAGGAAAATCCTTGTAATATATTGTAAAGTTAGCTCCTATCCTCTGGTGGGCCCTTCACTCTGGGCCTGCAGGCTGTCTGCCTGCAAGGCCTCAAGAACCCCCACAGGATGGATCCCTGACATGAGCTCTAACACTTGAGCGTAGCAGACAGGATGATTTAAATTTTAATGGTGAAGTCATGCTGAAACTCCAAAGCATTGATAAAATGGGGTATGCAAGACCAAATTCTAAAAACATTTAGCAGCAAAGCAAACCTCAGCATCAAAATTCACAAATAGTAAAATCCAAGTAAAGTCATGAGCAGAAGACAACCAATAAATACTAAGATAAAAGAAGAAAATTTAATAACTTGTTGAAATGAGACAGGGGTTTGAAAATAGATAATCTGACAAACCGGCTCAATCATTAGGGCAATTTTAGGTTTTGGGGTTGCAGAAAGCAGGTCAGAGGCTGCAGACACTGTAAAAATTGACGGTGTGGCTGATAAGAATCCCGAAGGGCATATACACTACAGTAACTCCATTTCCATGGAGTTTTTTGTCAAAACTTAAAGCTGAAATTTTTCAATGGTTATGGTTTTATTGAACTACTGGGGTATTTCTGAGCTTCAAACCAGCTCATATGAGTACTTAGGAATGATTGATGGCATCATCAGGGGTCTTTTACAAATTGATCCGTTTGAAAGTACTAAAAATTTGATGGCATTATGATTTTGATTTTTTGGCCAAAAAACACCAAATTACCTTATTTCTGTAATTTGGGGCTTTAAACAGTCTTTTGAATGTTTTTTAGAGAAATTACCTATTTTGCTACAACCCACTTCTGGTTAATGGCTTGATTGACGTCATAATATTTCTTTTAAGTCACATTTTAGTTTAGATTTCTTGGTTTTATTTTTACAAGGCCAGGAAATTCTGTAAAAGATGGAACCATCCATGACATAAATACCCTCTTTAATGAGAGGACTGGTCAATAGATTTACCTTCATATCTCTATCTTTTTAGATATTCTATAGATCATTTTTCAGCAGATAAATATCATCTCTCACCCTTTAAATGATATATAAAGGTGCATTATTAGCTTAGTATTGTCACAGATGGTTTCATCTTAACCAAAAATTTCCAGTCTTGTAAAGGCAAAAACCAAGGAATTTAAACCAAAAAGGAGCCTTTTGAGGAATATTTTGACATTAATTAATCCACTGAATGGAAGTGAGCTTTATAAAAACAGGTAAATACTCCAACAAAAGATTCCAAAGGCCAGGTAAAGCCCCAAAACGCAGAAATTAGGTAATTTGGTGTTTTTTGGCAAAAAATCAAAATCACAATGCTATCAAATTTTTGGCAATTTTAAATGTATTAATTCAGAGACCCCCTGATGATGCCATCAATAATGACCCAGCACACATATAATCTGAGCTGTAGCTCAATAAATCTCAAGTTCTCAAAAATAGCAATATTTTAAATTTAGGCTTTCAAAGCTCAACAAAAATGAGGTTACTGTTAAGTGTATATGATTATCTGGCTTTTGTCAGCTGTGGCATGAATTTGTGGTGTTTCTGGCTTGTGTGCTGATTTCTGCAACCCCAAAACCTGAAATGATCAAAATGATTGAGCTGGCTTTTCAGATTATTTATTTGCAAAATCCTGTCTCATTTCAACAAGTTATTAAATTTGTTTCTTTTGTTGTAGTATTTTTCAGGGAAACAGCCCTGGGCAGCTAGCCCATCATTTTCTGGGATTAGACAGGCTGCAAGATGAGCAGGCAGTGCCCATCAAAGGATTGGTGTTAACTTAAAAAGGTATGTCATAGATTTCTCTACCCAGGACCACAGATCAGTGGCCAGGATTATAGTATCAATCAACCCTGATAGGGTTATATAAACTATCCCAAACAGCTTATTGATATTATCTAGGGAGAGGTCAGAGGCAGACACAGACATTGGTTTTGGGGTGAGAGGTAGCTTCATGCCTAGTAAATAGGCAGGAAGAAAGTTGTGTTTATCTTTAAATAGTTGGGGTTCAGTGGCAAACCAAGGACCCTTTCTATTATATCTGGTCAACTTATTAGTGCAGACCAAGGGGTTGAGCGCAAGTATATTATTAGTGGTTTTTTCTTGATACTCAGGCATCAAAGTGTACTCTGTGAAGTGGACATGACCAAATGGGGCACCTGGGGGACAAAACTTAAAGACAGCAGGACAGGTGGGCTAGAAAGATTGTAGTTATACTGGCAGATTACCAAGATGAAAAATGACAATTATTGGGAAATCCAATATCTCATAACATTTTTTCAAATGGCAATATAATCTGATGAAAGATCTAGGGGTTCATATAGCATCCCACTACCAGACTTTAATTCTAATGGTCAGAATTCAGATATCCAGGAAATGAGAATTTTGACAAGTGGTTTGCACAAGTTTGGGGACAGCAAAATGACACTGGCGCAGGAAGGGTAGTGCAACCCTTCTGTTCCCGAGAAATATTCTTGGGAGCATCCTTCAGGTCCATGTTTTCTTCAGGTGAGGGGCCCTGATTGGCCACCAAGATAGACTTCAAGCTCATTAGGCCAATGGCAGGAATCTCTTTGCCTCCATTTGGCAATTTTGTTGTTTTCTATGCTAGGTGCCTTGTTGACAAATTTATGCTGATGTATTCATCCTCATTTGTATTTGTGGTTTGGGTATGAGAAGATTCAATCTCAAAAAACGTAGATGCCTGGCCCCCTGGTCCTCAGGGCTGGCAGCCCGCAGGAATTCATGACCAGGGTTTGAAACCTTCTCCAAGTCTTGGGTTTTTAGAGGGGCAGAAATGTCATTCCTGACAGTACTGGCTTCACTTGCAAAAGCTTTTCAAATGAAGTCAGGAATGTGTAAATTTTAAGTGAAACCAAATTGTTGAAAAAGATAAACTAGGGTTCTATTATTAGAGCCTATGTCATCATTATTTGATAAAGATGTGGGGAGATTAAGACAAGAATGTGTAGCTCCTCAATTGGCTGGGATGTTTGTCTTTTAGAAGAGGCTTATTTTCATTGATTAAAGCCCTCTCATTTGACTGGGATTCATTCCAGGATGGGGCTGCCACCTCAGGGGGTGCAACATGTTTGTGGGGGTATGCTAAAAAATATTATCCTCCACTGTATGAATAAGTCTTCTAACTTAGAGAGGGATTGTTCAAGCTTCTCATGATGCTCTTTGGTTTTCCTGGAGTTGGATTCCCTATCAAGTTCCAGATGTGACAGAAATTGCAAGATAGTATGAAGCCGTTTCTAAGTGATGGGGAACTACCACCAAAATCCACATATAATTAATGATTAACCACCAATGTGACTTCAAATATATTTTTGTAAAATTTCCAATTGTAATACCAGGATTAAGCAGAACAATTAATCCTAACCAAAGTAGCCCGCAATAAATGGCCTGAGACAGCATCAACAAATCTTCAGAATAAAATTCTGGACACTGGGAGGCAACACAATTTTCAGTTTCAAGAATGGGGGAGGAGCTGCAAAATTGGTTGGCGCAAAATTAACATTGGGCAGCACTGACAACAAAGTTCCAACTGCAGGACCCCATCTTCCTGAAATGATTTGGTTGAGAATCAGATTGTACAGAATATATTGTAACAACCCAACCACAGGATGCATTTTTGAAAAGTAAATTAGAACTGGGGATAAATGATTTTTATTGAGTAAAATTTTGGGAGGACTCAACTCTTAGAGTTGAAACAGTGAAAATAATTCAATATATATCTGAAAATTTGACTAAGCAATACCACCTGAGTCTTGACCTCCTATTCCTTCCACATTGTCAAGTAAGTATCTGGTCCAAGTTGCAAAGAACCCTTGTGTGACTAGTTTCTGACAACCATGCTGATTAACAAGCTCATACCGGGTGACCCTCAAATTACGCCAATTTATCAATGTCAATTTGCAAGGAGGAACCAGTTTCATCTGATAGACTGGAGCAGCTGTAACCCATTTCCAATTGATCATTTGATTTAAATCCGTTAACTCGGTCAATTTTGATAAAGGTTTCCCGGCTTTTTTAGCCTTCTTGCTTGGGCAGATAATTCCCAGCATGATAGAACCTACTGCAACATTACCCTTTGCTTTAGCCCTGGGCACAATACCACCATTGGGGAGATGGAATAAGGAGAAATTCTTGTGGGCAGGTGGGAGTTTCATTGCGGCTAAGGTAAGTTTGGGATGGCCAATAGCAGTGCAATTGCACTTGTAGAACTTGTGAATCAGATCTGGGGAATTGGAACAATTGTAGTGGGGAACCCAGGAGTTTTCAGAATCAGGATAAACCTTCCAAGACACCAAATATTCCAAGTGTTGTCAATTCTTGTGGGAAGCCAGAATACAATTTAACTCATACTCAAGTTCACCTTTTACAAGAATGGATTGGGAAGAAGGAGTCTCTGTCCCTTTAAAGGAAGTAAGAAGACATTCATGAAAGGTGTGGAAAATCTTGAAACCAGGAGGTAAATTCAGCCAATAGGCAGAGGGGCCAATTTGACGTTCAACTTTGAAGGGACCAACTTGCTTAGGCCCTAACTCATGACAGGAAACCTTCAGTTTCATATTGTGAGCATCAACCATGACTAGATCACCTGGCTTGTAAGTTGGACCTTCCTGGCACTTACAATATGTGTATTGCTTGTAAGTTGTCACGGCAGTGGCGAGAGTAACCTGGAGTTCCTGATGAACCTGTTTCAATGCAGCAGCCTGATCAGGCACAGCTTCCATGTTGCTAATCAAATGAGGGCCCATATTAGAAGAAGGGTTACAACCCCCATTGGCATAGAAGGGCAATACTTGAGTTGACGTGTGAGGGGCGTTATTATATGTGAACTCTACCATGGGTAGATTATCACATCAGTCATCTTGTTGCGCATTAGTGTAGCAACGTAGGTAGACCTCCAAACTTTGGTTTACCCTCTCTGTTTGTCCATTAGATTGGGGGTGGAAAGCCGTGGAACAACACAATTTGATACCTAGAATCCCGGTGAAAGCTTCTCAGAACTGAGCAATGAATTGGGGCCCACGGTCACTCACAATCTCCATTGGGATGCCATGTAGTGTCAGGGACCCACTCTCGGGCGGCCAGCCCACCAGTTTTGGGGGTAACTTGGGCCAGGTTTTATGCGGGCAGGGCCCACCACAAGAGAGGGGCTAACTTTAAGAGGTAAGAAGCATGCTTTACTAACCAAGACCACAGGCTGGCAGCCGGTACAATGGTGTCCACCACCCCAGTGAGGGTGATGTACACTATACCAAAAAGCTTGCTGGTATGATTGGTTGGCAGGTCAGGGGAAGAGGCTGGCATCAGTTTGGGTGTTACAGGTGGTTCCATATAAACATTATAGGCCGGGAGGTAGTTGAATTTTCCTCTAAATAACTTGGGGGTAGAGAAAATCCACAGGCCTTGGCAGTTATATCTGACGGCGGATTGGATGTGGGCTAATGGGTCAAGTTTGATGATTTTCTCTGGTGTGTAATCCTTATATTCAGGCTTTAATGAGTAATCAGTAAAATAAATGGGCCCAAAGGGAGCACCAGGTGGACAGAAAACTGTGGGCAGAGGGACAGAAGGGCCAGGGGATCTTGAACTTACTTTATAGACAGCAAATACAAAATATAGTAATAGCTGTATAACCAAAGTAACATAAACTTTATTTAAAAACGGCAATAAGTTTGGAGCGCGGGGTCCTTGGGTCTATATAGCACCTCACCTCCAAACTTAACATTTTCTGTTGGGGGGTCATTAGGGCATTGGGAAAGGCAGGGCCGGGGGAATTGGGGACTTGGGTCTAAAGGCAGCAAAATGGCGCTCAGCCCAGGAGTTCTTTCATTGGTTGTGACTCCCAATTTAGCTACTTGATTATCTTGCTCTAGCGTTGTGGTCATGGGTCCAGGTTGCGGGCCAGTGCCTCTTCCTTGGGTTGGCTCTTGATTGGTTGCTGGTGAAGACTTCAAACTCATGAAGCTAATAGTTGTTGCCTGGTTGCCTTCATTAGTTGACGTGATTGACATTCCACTTGGTGCACTAATTTCCTTGGCTTGATCTGTTTCATTGGGTGGGCCATCATCTTCAGCTTCAGCTTGCGGGGGCTTGACCCCATAAAAATGTGGGCGGGCAGTCCCGCAGTCCATAGGCCCTGCGGCCCGGGGGAATCCAGGTTCCGGGTTCAATTCCCGCTCTTGGGCCTGGGTTTCCAGAGGAGGAGAATTGTCAATCCTGACATCATCCCCTTCTTTCCCGAGGCTCCCTCCCTCCCAATTCTTTTTGTTCAGGTAGAGTTGGATGGCTTCTTGGGCATTAGTCAGGTTGCTCAGCGGTTCCCAGGTACTTTCTTTCATTGGGTATCCTCTCCACTTGACGTAGTACTGGGGTTTTTGGTAGTGAGTTTGGTCGCTGTGTATGTATTTGACTTCATATTCCTCACCGCGGTTTGTTTGAATGGGTGGGGGGGCTGTCTTAATCCGTTGGTGGGGAAGCAAGTTTCTATCTTTTTTGAACAACAGGGATTGGTGGAACACGTTGTGAATCTTCCAAGAGGGGGGGTAGGTTGAGCTTGTAAGCAACTTCCCCAACCAGTTTGATGATCTTGTGGGGCCACTTCTTTGGTGAGCAAGCTTCCTACAGGGGACATGTAGGGGCACATTGCGGGAGTCCATGTATACTTCATCCCCAACTTGCAAGGATTGGCCTGGTATGCGTTTTTGGTTGGCAAAGGCCTTGTAGGTTTGCACTGCACAATTCAGGTTGGTCAAGCATGTTTTTTGTGTGTTGTGGATCTGCTTGACCCAGGAACGTCCAGTGGTGTTAGTTTCTTTCTTGCCAATCTTGGGATCCCAGGTGGGGTCAAACCCATAGTTGGCTTTGAATGGAGACATTCCCGTGGAGGCATGGTCTTTACTGTTGTATGCAAACTGGGCCATGGGAAGCATGTTGGCCCAGTTGTCCTGGTTGGCGTTGGCATAGCATCAAAGGTACTGTTCAAGGATCTGGTTCACTCTTTTGGTTTGGCCGTCAGTCTGCGGGTGGTAGGAGGTAGATACACACCACTTGATTCCCAAGTCTTTCATTACTTGTGTCAAATAGTTTGACGTGAATTGGGGTCTCCTGTCTGTGATGATCTCCTCTGGCGTCCTTTTTTGGGTGAGTATGCGTTCATGGAAGTGTTGGGCAGTCTCCACAGCTGTGCAATGGGTGGTGGTTGGTACAAAGTATGCCATCTTGGTGAAGCAGTCTACCATGACTAGGATTGCATTGAAGGAGAGGGATGGGGGCAGTTTGACAATGTAGTCTATGGAGACGGATCTCCATGGTCCATGGGGTATGTCCAAGGGTCTTAGAAGTCCTTCAGGTTTGTTTCTGCGGGGCTTGGTTTGTCAACAGGTCTCACATCCTTTCAGGTACGCGCTTACTTCTTGGTTCATCTTTGGCCAGGCAAAGTTCCTTCTAATGCTCCGGAGGGTCTTGAGTCTCCCTGGGTGTCCGGCCATCTCAGAATTGTGATAAGCTCTCAGGATATTGGTCCTGATGCTTCCTTCTGGCATAAAGATTCTGTTGTGCAGAATTAGTTTTGTTCCCTTCAATGAGTAGCCTTTCTGGTAGTGGGGGCTATCTAAGGATTTTGAAAGGTCAGCAATCATGGTTTTGGTGAATTTTTCAAGTGATTGGGCCTTCAGACTTCTGGTTTAATGGCCCTGATCTTCATCAATCCCAGTTGAATACCTAGTCTATCTGGGTCCAGGAGTACTTGCGTGTTGTGGTCGCAAGTTTCCATGTGAGTGGGTGTCAGGTCAGATCTTCTACTCAGGGCGTCTGGTACTACGTTCACTTTCCCTGGTTTGTAGTCTATGGTCAGGGTGTAGTTGGCCAGTTCTAAAGCCCATCTTGCTTGTCGTTGGTTAAGCTTTTGTGGTTTGAAGAAGTAGACTAAGTTCTTGTGGTCTGTCAGGACCTTTGCTGGGAATTCAGCACCACAGAGGTATCAGCGCCAATGTTTCAATTTCTTCATAATGGCTAGCATCTCTTTGTTGTAAATTGGGTAGTTTCCTTCTGCAGGCAGCATCTTCTTGGAGTAATATGCTATAGGATGTAGCATACTATCCCCTCCTTCCTGAAGAAGGACCTCACCCACTGCAAAGCCAGACACGTTGGTTTCCAGAACAAATGGCTTGGATGGGTCGGGCATGGCCAGAACAGGGGCAGAGGTGAAGGCAAATTTCAGGGTCTCAAAGGCGGTGGCACATTCCGGAGTCCAGACAAAGGTGACCTTGTTGGAGCACAGGCAGGTCAGGGGCAGAGTGATGTGAGAAAATTTTTGGATGAAATCCCAGCAGTAGTTTTCTAGCCCCAGGAAACTTCTTACGTCCTTCTGGCACGTGGGGATTGGCCAGGAAGTCACGGCGTCCACTTTATCCTGAGCCATTGCAAACCCTCCAGTTTTCACTACATAGCCCAGGAACTCTACTTCTGGTTGGAAGAACTCACACTTCTTGAGCTTTGTGTGTAAGTTGACTTGAGAGAGTTTGCTCAGGATCAGTTCTAGATGGAGCAAGTGCTCCTCATGGGTCTTACTATAGATGAGGATGTTGTCGAGGTAAGCCACACAGAACTGGTCAAGGTATTTACCCAGTACTGTGTTTATCATGCACTGGAAAAGTGCTAGGGGTGTTGCATAGTCCAAATGGCATCACCAGGTATTTGTAGAGTCCATACCTGGTATTGAACGCCGTTTTGTATTTGTCACCCTCTTTGATTTGGATTTGGTTGAATGCGTCTCTAAGGTCAATCTTGGAGTATACCTGGGGCCCGTCAGTACATTGTACAAGTCATCAGTGTTAGGTATGGGATAGCGGTTCTTTATGGTGATCCCGTTCAATTTCTGATAATTAACACACGGGTGCATGCCTCTGTCCTTCTTGCCCACAAACAGCATTGGTGACAAACAAGGGCTCTTGGACACGCGGATGAAACCTTTCTTTGGCATGTCTCTATGTACGCCTTGAGAGCCAGCTGCTCCTTGTGGTTGCAGCTATAAATGGGCCCGTGTTTGGGTTTGGTGCCTGGCAGAAGGTCAATAGCATGATTGTACTTGGTGTGTTTGGGGAGATGAGTGACCGCCTCTTTGCTGAATACATGGGTCCATTTCCCTAGGGAAGTAGGTAGGACTCCCACACTTGGTTTGATCTGTATGGTCATGAGCCTTTGGGTAGGTTCTTCAGTATTGGTGCAGAAGGGAACAATGTCGCGGGTACCTTTATCACCTAAGGTGACATTCTGTTCTTGGTAGTTGAGGATGAGGCCATGCCTGTCTGACCAGGAATCCCCAAGGATGAGGGGGTGCGGTAGGCCTTTCAACAAGATGAGGGACAAGGAGTAGGTGTTGTTTCCTATTATCAAGGGTAGTTCTTGCTCACATTTGTATCCTGTGACTTTGGTGCTGTTTCCCAAGATGATCTATAGACAGTTCTCAGAGGCAGACAGGCCTAGTTCTTGGGCTAAGTCCGCGTCAATGAAGCTCTCATCTGCTCCAGTGTCAATGAACGCCTTTAGTTTTTGGGTTGTTCCCCCAACGTTCACAGATACTAGAATAAACTTGTAAGACTGGGAAGAAGCGTTTATTTGGGCCAATGAGATGAGAGCAGGGGTTTTCTTTGGGCAGGCTCTGGTCAAGTGCCCCGCCTTGTGGCAGTGAAAACAGAGACCTTCTCTGTAGTGTCTTTGGAGTTCCTCAGGGGTTATTCCCCCTCTGTTGGATGTGGCAGTTTGGGATGGGCGGTTCTGAGAGGGCCTGTCATTCTCTTGGTTCATGCTGAGGCCTTTGCACAAAGGAATCAGGTCTTCTAAGCCAAGTGTGGGCGGGTGGTGCTTTAGTAAATCCTTCATGGCTGGGTTCACTCCTTTTCAGAAGATGATGGCTGACAATTTGTCCTCAAGTTGAGTGTAGGTCTTTAGTTTAAGGAAATTGTCAATGTAAGCCTGAATGAGTCAAGAGCCTTGGCAGATTTCTAGCAAGTAGTTCAGGGCGTATTATCTGGTGTCGCAATCCTCCCCAGTTGCCATTAGTTCTGCCTCAAACTTGGTGTAGTCCAAACAGAGCTCTACTCTTCCGCTGTGGCTTTGCCAAACCAGTCCAGAGCGTCCCCAGAGAGCATGGAAGCGACCCCCAGTATTTTCTTGTGTTGCTGGTTAGGAGGGTGCGTTTGTCTGGAAGTGCAAGCGGAGGACTGGCATAGCGCGTCAGGCTTCCTTGAGCGTGAGCTTCCCCATCTGAGACATCTCTACCTTGGTGAGAGTCTGGTTCACAATCACATTTTGCACTTGAGAGGATGGCTTGTTGGTATTGGTGGCGGTAGTGTCAATTCTTTTTGGTTTGTTTGGGTTTGTGCTCTTCCGCGTAGAAGAGATCAGGTTCATGGTCATCTTATAGGTGTAATAAGTGATTATCAATAACAAAAGCATACAAGATGCCCCAAGAAATAACAATATCTTGGGGATCAGGGTACCAGGTTTTAAAAAGATTGCCATAATGTCAGGGACCCACTCTCAGGCGGCCGGCCTGCCAGTTTTGGAGGTAACTTGGGCCGGGTTTTATGCGGGCAGGGCCCACCACAAGAGAGGGGCTAACTTCAAGAGGTAAGAAGCAGACTTTCCTAACCAAGACCACAGGCCAGCAGCCGGTACAATGGTGTCCACCACCCCAGTGAGGGTGATGTACACTATACCAAAAAGCTTGCTGGTATGATTGGTTGGCAGGTCAGGGGAAGAGGCTGGCATCAGTTTGGGTGTTACAGGTGGTTCCATATAAACATTATAGGCCGGGAGGTAGTTGAATTTTCCTCTAAATAACTTGGGGGTAGAGAAAATCCACAGGCCTTGGCAGTTATATCTGACGGCGGATTGGATGTGGGCTAATGGGTCAAGTTTGATGATTTTCTCTGGTGTGTAATCCTTATATTCAGGCTTTAATGGGTAATCAGTAAAATAAATGGGCCCAAAGGGAGCACCAGGTGGACAGAAAACTGCGGGCAGAGGGGCAGGAGGGCTGGGGGATCTTGAACTTAACTTATAGACGGCAAATACAAAATATGGTAATAGCTGTATAACCAAAGTAACATAAACTTTATTTAAAAATGGCAATAAGTTTGGAGCGTGGGGTCCTTGGGTCTATATAGCACCTCACCTCCAAACTTAACATTTTCTGTTGGGGAGTCATTAGGGCATTGGGAAAGGCAGGGCCGGGGGAATTGGGGACTTGGGTCTAAAGGCAGCAAAATGGCTCTTGTCCCAGGAGTTCTTTCATTGGTTGTGACTCCCAATTTAGCTACTTGATTATCTTGCTCTAGCATTGTGGTCATGGGGCCAGGTTGCAGGCCAGTGCCTCTTCCTTGGGTTGGCTCTTGATTGGTTGCTGGTGAAGACTTCAAACTCATGAAGCTAATAGTTGTTGCCTGGTTGCCTTCATTAGGTGTCATGATTGGCATTCCACTTGGTGCACTAATTTCCTTGGCTTGATCTGTTTTATTGGGTGAGCCATCATCTTCAGCGTCAGTTTGCGGGGGCTTGACCCCAGAAAAATGCAGGCGGGCAGTCCCGCAGTCCATAGGCCCTGCGGCCCAGGGGAATCGAGGTTCCGGGTTTGATTCCCGCTCTTGGGCCTGGGTTTCCAGAGGAGGAGAATTGTCAATCCTGACATGTAGGGAAAAGATTCTATTCACAAACAACCTAATTGTTTCCACTAAAGTAATTGTGGTTGAGTAAGGTACATAGTGTGCCGTTTTTGTGAAACAATCTACCACCACCATGATTGTGTTAAACCCATTGGAATTGGGAAGTTCACCAATGAAATCCACCAACACAGACGTCCAGGGTCCTGCAGCAGGCTGCAGTGGAATCAATAAGCCCGTAGTCTTGTTCCAGCTTGCCTTAGATCAAACACATACCAGACAATCCCAAACAAAAGCTGCCACCTGCACTGTCAAACCTTTCCAGGAAAACTGGCGACAGATTAGTTCCACTGTTTTGTTTTTTCCTGGGTGGCCTGCTGTTGGACAGGTGTGATGAGTCTGCATGATTTTGTCCCAAATAGTTCCTTCTGGAACCCACAAGCAACCTTGATGATATAGGACAGGACCTATCTTATGATAACCCTGAGGCTGACCCACTGGGTTTGCACATGCTAGCTCCAATAGCCTATCATAACTTTTGGACAAAGGTTACAGAAAATTAACTTTGGAATATAAGTCCAGGTCTGCGCTCTCAGTTAGGGACATGGTGGCCAGTGTAGCAGGTGGAGGCAATACAAAAGGCACCACAGCCTCATCTGGAATCATAGTATGTGTGTTAAACTTGGCATCCATACTAGCATCTGTGAGATGGGAAGGATTCCTGCTTAGCACATTGGCCAAGTGATTGTCCAATCCCTTAATAAACTCATAGCAGAACTTGTATCTTGTCAAGTCACCATGCCATCTGGATTGACAACCCGAAAAACCCCCTGGGTTGTTGATAATATAGAAGAGCTTTGTGGTCAGTTCTTACTACAAATGAATGGCATGCCAACATGAGATGGTGATGCCAATGCTTTAACAATTCCACAACAGCTAACAATTCCTTGTTGTAAATCATGTAGTTGCGTTCACGAGCCTCCATCTTCCAGGAGAAATCCCTAATGACCTCTCAATCCTGTTGCCAACAGTCTACAACAACACACCAGCCACAGCGTATTTAGATGCATCTGTGGAAACCACAAAAGGAAGCTCAGAATCACATGTCTCAACATAGATGACAACAACAAAAGAGCCTTGACTGCTGTGAACGCATTTGCGCACTTGGGAGTCCAGACCAAAGTTGTCTTACTACTAGCTGAATATAAAGGGGTGGCCACTTCAGACAGGTTTGGAGTAAATTTCTTCAAGAACGTGCAGGTACCCAAGAAACTACGGAGTTGGGATACTGTCACAGGCGTAGCATACTCTTGAACCACAGCTTTCTTGTCAGGAGCCATGGTGTGGCCATCCTAAAAGATAATATTACCCAGAAAGATAACCTTACATTTGAAGAATTCACATTTGATTCTTTTAATGATCAAGTTGGCCTGGAGGATGCACTCTACCACTGCTGACAGATGGGCTTTATATGACTCCTCATCTGGAGAGAACACCAAGATATCATCCATATACACAATGGCACATACACCCAGAAGATCCCCCGAGACGGAATCAATTAGTTGCTGAAAGCAAGATGGAGCATTCTTCAATCCAAAAGGCATTACCTGGAACTGAAAGATACCTTTCTTAGTTCTGAATTATGTTACCCATTCCATTCCTTCTGCAATCCTGATTTGATTAAAAGCATTCAACAGATCAAGATTCAATAATACCTTAGCCTTCTCAACACACCTAGAGATCTGTGCTTTGAGAGGTAAGGATATGGATCAGGGATTGTGATGTTATTTAAGTTCCTGTAGTCAACACAAGGACAAAGAGACCCATCAGCCTTTTGAACAAACAACAACAGAGAGCAAATTGACGAAGCCTTTTTATAAATATAGCCCTTTGCCAGCATGTCACAAGTCCATTCTTCCAAACATGTGTCTTCCTTCAAAGTTAAAAGGTAAAAAGGGGACACAATTTGAATCAGATCAATGGTAACTTTAAAGTCAAAGTCAAACTGAGTGTGTTTGGGAAGGACCTCGCCTCTGGTAGCGTCAAACGCCGCAGACCAGGGTTGTAAACATTCCAGTAAATCCAAACTTGCAGGGACAAGGACAGGAACCAATTGAATAGTTTGAGAGGATTGCTCCATTTCAGACATACCTAACAGCGGAATACAAAGAGATATACCCAAAGAGTGTTCCACCTGTAATGCATTTTCTTTCAGTAAGGTTGATACATTATGATCTCTCCACCAACCCACACCCAAAATGATAGGATACATCAGGGAGGAGCAAACAGAGAACCTTGCAGTAAAAGACTGACCCAAAACTACAAAGGTTACTGGCTTCTTCAGCTGGAAAGAGGGAAACATTTGACAGTTTTCACCCCTAACAAGCATTCCAGGATGGTACTTGAGTAGTAGCAAGTTGGCAGTCTCCACACTCATGAAGTTCTTGGAAGCACCTGTATCCAACAAAATGGCTGGCTGATAGATAGTCTGGCCATTATCAATGCTACCATAAAACAAGAAGTAACCAGAAGTAGATTTATTTGCAGCAAAGGTGGCAATCTTGGAAGGGTCCTGCTTTTCTTCAGCGGTACAGACAGCAGCTAAGGAGACAGGATGCTCCTGGAAGTAATGCTCAAACATCTCTTGGACAGCATATGGAAGAACGGGGTGATCACAATCAATGGGAACAAGGGGTATCTCTTTGGGTGTAACCACAGAAGACTTTGCAGGTATGACATGCTGAAGCATTGCCAAGGAACTATCAGGGCCGGACACTACTGGGGCCTCTGTTACATTGGCAGGTTTGTTCACCACCACCAATTGCATCTGAGAAGAGCTACAAGAAGAACAATCTTGGCTTTGGTTGGAAGGAACTACCGCAGAGCAAGGACCAGAAAACCAAGAGAGCACAGCAGTTTTATCCTCAATTACCAACATACCTTTTTTGGAAGTAGACAGATTTGATACCAGAGAAAGAATTTGGCTTTCCAGGGCCTCAGTTGTGGTTAACAGGGAACCCCAAACTGCCAAATCCTGGGCAGTCTGGTCAACTGCTAACCACAATGCTGAGAGTTTATTCACCTCAGGAACATCAATTGTACGGCAGTAGGCAAAAAACTGAGGAAGGAATTTTGAAAGCGGAGTAGTACCCTGATGGAAGGCGTACAGCTTACAATATACTTTTAGCTCCTCAATAGATACACATGAATTTTTTAACAAAGGGTATAGAGATGCACTTTCAGTTAAAACACGTGGACTGCGCTCCACCGCGGACAACAACATTCACAAGCATCTTCAGAAACCTTTGTCATCACATGGTAAACTTGGGATTTATGACTAAGGCTTGAACTGGAATAGAATGATAATGCTGACAAAACTTCACGCAAAATCTCATCAGTGGGTGGAGCAGGAAAATAATCCTGACACTAAAATGACATGAAGCTACGGAAATAGGAGACAGAAGATCCAGTCTCAACAACTGCAACTGGAGATGGAAACCACAAATTAAAAAAGCCCAAACTGAAAGCTCAGAAAGGAACTGATACAAATAAACATGGTAAACGCAGATATCTTGACGGAGTAGGAGAAAAGAAACACAAATTCATGACAAACTGCTTCCAAAAACTCAGAAGTAGAAGATTTGAGTAATGTGACAGAAATTTTGGGATAGTATGAAGCCGTTTCTAAGTGATGGGGAATTACCACCCAAATCCACATATAATTAATGATTAATCACCAATGTGGCTTCAAATATATTTTTGTAAAATTTCCAATTGTAATACCAGGATTAAGCAGAACAATTAATCCTAACCAAAGTAGCCCGCAATAAATGGCCTGAGACAGCATCAACAAATCTTCAGAATAAAATTCTGGACACTGGGAGGCAACACAATTTTCAGTTTCAAGAATGGGGGAGGAGCTGCAAAATTGGTTGGCGCAAAATTAACATTGGGCAGCACTGACAACAAAGTTCCAACTGCAGGACCCCATCTTCCTGAAATGATTTGGTTGAGAATCAGATTGTACAGAATATATTGTAACAACCCAACCACAGGATGCATTTTTGAAAAGTAAATTAGAACTGGGGATAAATGATTTTTATTGAGTAAAATTTTGGGGAGGACTCAACTCTTAGAGTTGAAACAGTGAAAATAATTCAATATATATCTGAAAATTTGACTAAGCAATACCACCTGAGTCTTGACCTCCTATTCCTTCCACATTGTCAAGTAAGTATCTGGTCCAAGTTGCAAAGAACCCTTGTGTGACTAGTTTCTGACAACCATGCTGATTAACAAGCTCATACCGGGTGACCCTCAAATTACGCCAATTTATCAATGTCAATTTGCAAGGAGGAACCAGTTTCATCTGATAGACTGGAGCAGCTGTAACCCATTTCCAATTGATCATTTGATTTAAATCCGTTAACTCGGTCAATTTTGATAAAGGTTTCCCGGCTTTTTTAGCCTTCTTGCTTGGGCAGATAATTCCCAGCATGATAGAACCTACTGCAACATTACCCTTTGCTTTAGCCCTGGGCACAATACCACCATTGGGGAGATGGAATAAGGAGAAATTCTTGTGGGCAGGTGGGAGTTTCATTGCGGCTAAGGTAAGTTTGGGATGGCCAATAGCAGTGCAATTGCACTTGTAGAACTTGTGAATCAGATCTGGGGAATTGGAACAATTGTAGTGGGGAACCCAGGAGTTTTCAGAATCAGGATAAACCTTCCAAGACACCAAATATTCCAAGTGTTGTCAATTCTTGTGGGAAGCCAGAATACAATTTAACTCATACTCAAGTTCACCTTTTACAAGAATGGATTGGGAAGAAGGAGTCTCTGTCCCTTTAAAGGAAGTAAGAAGACATTCATGAAAGGTGTGGAAAATCTTGAAACCAGGAGGTAAATTCAGCCAATAGGCAGAGGGGCCAATTTGACGTTCAACTTTGAAGGGACCAACTTGCTTAGGCCCTAACTCATGACAGGAAACCTTCAGTTTCATATTGTGAGCATCAACCATGACTAGATCACCTGGCTTGTAAGTTGGACCTTCCTGGCACTTACAATATGTGTATTGCTTGTAAGTTGTCACGGCAGTGGCGAGAGTAACCTGGAGTTCCTGATGAACCTGTTTCAATGCAGCAGCCTGATCAGGCACAGCTTCCATGTTGCTAATCAAATGAGGGCCCATATTAGAAGAAGGGTTACAACCCCCATTGGCATAGAAGGGCAATACTTGAGTTGACGTGTGAGGGGCGTTATTATATGTGAACTCTACCATGGGTAGATTATCACATCAGTCATCTTGTTGCGCATTAGTGTAGCAACGTAGGTAGACCTCCAAACTTTGGTTTACCCTCTCTGTTTGTCCATTAGATTGGGGGTGGAAAGCCGTGGAACAACACAATTTGATACCTAGAATCCCGGTGAAAGCTTCTCAGAACTGAGCAATGAATTGGGGCCCACGGTCACTCACAATCTCCATTGGGATGCCATGTAGTGTCAGGGACCCACTCTCGGGCGGCCAGCCCACCAGTTTTGGGGGTAACTTGGGCCAGGTTTTATGCGGGCAGGGCCCACCACAAGAGAGGGGCTAACTTTAAGAGGTAAGAAGCATGCTTTACTAACCAAGACCACAGGCTGGCAGCCAGGTACAATGGTGTCCACCACCCCAGTGAGGGGTGATGTACACTATACCAAAAAGCTTGCTGGTATGATTGGTTGGCAGGTCAGGGGAAGAGGCTGGCATCAGTTTGGGTGTTACAGGTGGTTCCATATAAACATTATAGGCCGGGAGGTAGTTGAATTTTCCTCTAAATAACTTGGGGGTAGAGAAAATCCACAGGCCTTGGCAGTTATATCTGACGGCGGATTGGATGTGGGCTAATGGGTCAAGTTTGATGATTTTCTCTGGTGTGTAATCCTTATATTCAGGCTTTAATGAGTAATCAGTAAAATAAATGGGCCCAAAGGGAGCACCAGGTGGACAGAAAACTGTGGGCAGAGGGACAGAAGGGCCAGGGGATCTTGAACTTACTTTATAGACAGCAAATACAAAATATAGTAATAGCTGTATAACCAAAGTAACATAAACTTTATTTAAAAACGGCAATAAGTTTGGAGCGCGGGGTCCTTGGGTCTATATAGCACCTCACCTCCAAACTTAACATTTTCTGTTGGGGGGTCATTAGGGCATTGGGAAAGGCAGGGCCGGGGGAATTGGGGACTTGGGTCTAAAGGCAGCAAAATGGCGCTCAGCCCAGGAGTTCTTCATTGGTTGTGACTCCCAATTTAGCTACTTGATTATCTTGCTCTAGCGTTGTGGTCATGGGTCCAGGTTGCGGGCCAGTGCCTCTTCCTTGGGTTGGCTCTTGATTGGTTGCTGGTGAAGACTTCAAACTCATGAAGCTAATAGTTGTTGCCTGGTTGCCTTCATTAGTTGACGTGATTGACATTCCACTTGGTGCACTAATTTCCTTGGCTTGATCTGTTTCATTGGGTGGGCCATCATCTTCAGCTTCAGCTTGCGGGGGCTTGACCCCATAAAAATGTGGGCGGGCAGTCCCGCAGTCCATAGGCCCTGCGGCCCGGGGGAATCCAGGTTCCGGGTTCAATTCCCGCTCTTGGGCCTGGGTTTCCAGAGGAGGAGAATTGTCAATCCTGACATCATCCCCTTCTTTCCCGAGGCTCCCTCCCTCCCAATTCTTTTTGTTCAGGTAGAGTTGGATGGCTTCTTGGGCATTAGTCAGGTTGCTCAGCGGTTCCCAGGTACTTTCTTTCATTGGGTATCCTCTCCACTTGACGTAGTACTGGGGTTTTTGGTAGTGAGTTTGGTCGCTGTGTATGTATTTGACTTCATATTCCTCACCGCGGTTTGTTTGAATGGGTGGGGGGGGGCTGTCTTAATCCGTTGGTGGGGAAGCAAGTTTCTATCTTTTTTGAACAACAGGGATTGGTGGAACACGTTGTGAATCTTCCAAGAGGGGGGTAGGTTGAGCTTGTAAGCAACTTCCCCAACCAGTTTGATGATCTTGTGGGGCCACTTCTTTGGTGAGCAAGCTTCCTACAGGGGACATGTAGGGGCACATTGCGGGAGTCCATGTATACTTCATCCCCAACTTGCAAGGATTGGCCTGGTATGCGTTTTTGGTTGGCAAAGGCCTTGTAGGTTTGCACTGCACAATTCAGGTTGGTCAAGCATGTTTTTTGTGTGTTGTGGATCTGCTTGACCCAGGAACGTCCAGTGGTGTTAGTTTCTTTCTTGCCAATCTTGGGATCCCAGGTGGGGTCAAACCCATAGTTGGCTTTGAATGGAGACATTCCCGTGGAGGCATGGTCTTTACTGTTGTATGCAAACTGGGCCATGGGAAGCATGTTGGCCCAGTTGTCCTGGTTGGCGTTGGCATAGCATCAAAGGTACTGTTCAAGGATCTGGTTCACTCTTTTGGTTTGGCCGTCAGTCTGGCGGGTGGTAGGAGGTAGATACACACCACTTGATTCCCAAGTCTTTCATTACTTGTGTCAAATAGTTTGACGTGAATTGGGGTCTCCTGTCTGTGATGATCTCCTCTGGCGTCCTTTTTTGGGTGAGTATGCGTTCATGGAAGTGTTGGGCAGTCTCCACAGCTGTGCAATGGGTGGTGGTTGGTACAAAGTATGCCATCTTGGTGAAGCAGTCTACCATGACTAGGATTGCATTGAAGGAGAGGGATGGGGGCAGTTTGACAATGTAGTCTATGGAGACGGATCTCCATGGTCCATGGGGTATGTCCAAGGGTCTTAGAAGTCCTTCAGGTTTGTTTCTGCGGGGGCTTGGTTTGTCAACAGGTCTCACATCCTTTCAGGTACGCGCTTACTTCTTGGTTCATCTTTGGCCAGGCAAAGTTCCTTCTAATGCTCCGGAGGGTCTTGAGTCTCCCTGGGTGTCCGGCCATCTCAGAATTGTGATAAGCTCTCAGGATATTGGTCCTGATGCTTCCTTCTGGCATAAAGATTCTGTTGTGCAGAATTAGTTTTGTTCCCTTCAATGAGTAGCCTTTCTGGTAGTGGGGGCTATCTAAGGATTTTGAAAGGTCAGCAATCATGGTTTTGGTGAATTTTTTCAAGTGATTGGGCCTTCAGACTTCTGGTTTAATGGCCCTGATCTTCATCAATCCCAGTTGAATACCTAGTCTATCTGGGTCCAGGAGTACTTGCGTGTTGTGGTCGCAAGTTTCCATGTGAGTGGGTGTCAGGTCAGATCTTCTACTCAGGGCGTCTGGTACTACGTTCACTTTCCCTGGTTTGTAGTCTATGGTCAGGGTGTAGTTGGCCAGTTCTAAAGCCCATCTTGCTTGTCGTTGGTTAAGCTTTTGTGGTTTGAAGAAGTAGACTAAGTTCTTGTGGTCTGTCAGGACCTTTGCTGGGAATTCAGCACCACAGAGGTATCAGCGCCAATGTTTCAATTTCTTCATAATGGCTAGCATCTCTTTGTTGTAAATTGGGTAGTTTCCTTCTGCAGGCAGCATCTTCTTGGAGTAATATGCTATAGGATGTAGCATACTATCCCCTCCTTCCTGAAGAAGGACCTCACCCACTGCAAAGCCAGACACGTTGGTTTCCAGAACAAATGGCTTGGATGGGTCGGGCATGGCCAGAACAGGGGCAGAGGTGAAGGCAAATTTCAGGGTCTCAAAGGCGGTGGCACATTCCGGAGTCCAGACAAAGGTGACCTTGTTGGAGCACAGGCAGGTCAGGGGCAGAGTGATGTGAGAAAATTTTTGGATGAAATCCCAGCAGTAGTTTTCTAGCCCCAGGAAACTTCTTACGTCCTTCTGGCACGTGGGGATTGGCCAGGAAGTCACGGCGTCCACTTTATCCTGAGCCATTGCAAACCCTCCAGTTTTCACTACATAGCCCAGGAACTCTACTTCTGGTTGGAAGAACTCACACTTCTTGAGCTTTGTGTGTAAGTTGACTTGAGAGAGTTTGCTCAGGATCAGTTCTAGATGGAGCAAGTGCTCCTCATGGGTCTTACTATAGATGAGGATGTTGTCGAGGTAAGCCACACAGAACTGGTCAAGGTATTTACCCAGTACTGTGTTTATCATGCACTGGAAAAGTGCTAGGGGTGTTGCATAGTCCAAATGGCATCACCAGGTATTTGTAGAGTCCATACCTGGTATTGAACGCCGTTTTGTATTTGTCACCCTCTTTGATTTGGATTTGGTTGAATGCGTCTCTAAGGTCAATCTTGGAGTATACCTGGGGCCCGTCAGTACATTGTACAAGTCATCAGTGTTAGGTATGGGATAGCGGTTCTTTATGGTGATCCCGTTCAATTTCTGATAATTAACACACGGGTGCATGCCTCTGTCCTTCTTGCCCACAAACAGCATTGGTGACAAACAAGGGCTCTTGGACACGCGGATGAAACCTTTCTTTGGCATGTCTCTATGTACGCCTTGAGAGCCAGCTGCTCCTTGTGGTTGCAGCTATAAATGGGCCCGTGTTTGGGTTTGGTGCCTGGCAGAAGGTCAATAGCATGATTGTACTTGGTGTGTTTGGGGAGATGAGTGACCGCCTCTTTGCTGAATACATGGGTCCATTTCCCTAGGGAAGTAGGTAGGACTCCCACACTTGGTTTGATCTGTATGGTCATGAGCCTTTGGGTAGGTTCTTCAGTATTGGTGCAGAAGGGAACAATGTCGCGGGTACCTTTATCACCTAAGGTGACATTCTGTTCTTGGTAGTTGAGGATGAGGCCATGCCTGTCTGACCAGGAATCCCCAAGGATGAGGGGGGTGCGGTAGGCCTTTCAACAAGATGAGGGACAAGGAGTAGGTGTTGTTTCCTATTATCAAGGGTAGTTCTTGCTCACATTTGTATCCTGTGACTTTGGTGCTGTTTCCCAAGATGATCTATAGACAGTTCTCAGAGGCAGACAGGCCTAGTTCTTGGGCTAAGTCCGCGTCAATGAAGCTCTCATCTGCTCCAGTGTCAATGAACGCCTTTAGTTTTTGGGTTGTTCCCCCAACGTTCACAGATACTAGAATAAACTTGTAAGACTGGGAAGAAGCGTTTATTTGGGCCAATGAGATGAGAGCAGGGGGTTTTCTTTGGGCAGGCTCTGGTCAAGTGCCCCGCCTTGTGGCAGTGAAAACAGAGACCTTCTCTGTAGTGTCTTTGGAGTTCCTCAGGGGTTATTCCCCCTCTGTTGGATGTGGCAGTTTGGGATGGGCGGTTCTGAGAGGGCCTGTCATTCTCTTGGTTCATGCTGAGGCCTTTGCACAAAGGAATCAGGTCTTCTAAGCCAAGTGTGGGCGGGTGGTGCTTTAGTAAATCCTTCATGGCTGGGTTCACTCCTTTTCAGAAGATGATGGCTGACAATTTGTCCTCAAGTTGAGTGTAGGTCTTTAGTTTAAGGAAATTGTCAATGTAAGCCTGAATGAGTCAAGAGCCTTGGCAGATTTCTAGCAAGTAGTTCAGGGCGTATTATCTGGTGTCGCAATCCTCCCCAGTTGCCATTAGTTCTGCCTCAAACTTGGTGTAGTCCAAACAGAGCTCTACTCTTCCGCTGTGGCTTTGCCAAACCAGTCCAGAGCGTCCCCAGAGAGCATGGAAGCGACCCCCAGTATTTTCTTGTGTTGCTGGTTAGGAGGGTGCGTTTGTCTGGAAGTGCAAGCGGAGGACTGGCATAGCGCGTCAGGCTTCCTTGAGCGTGAGCTTCCCCATCTGAGACATCTCTACCTTGGTGAGAGTCTGGTTCACAATCACATTTTGCACTTGAGAGGATGGCTTGTTGGTATTGGTGGCGGTAGTGTCAATTCTTTTTGGTTTGTTTGGGTTTGTGCTCTTCCACGTAGAAGAGATCAGGTTCATGGTCATCTTATAGGTGTAATAAGTGATTATCAATAACAAAAGCATACAAGATGCCCCAAGAAATAACAATATCTTGGGGATCAGGGTACCAGGTTTTAAAAAGATTGCCATAATGTCAGGGACCCACTCTCAGGCGGCCGGCCTGCCAGTTTTGGAGGTAACTTGGGCCGGGTTTTATGCGGGCAGGGCCCACCACAAGAGAGGGGCTAACTTCAAGAGGTAAGAAGCAGACTTTCCTAACCAAGACCACAGGCCAGCAGCCGGTACAATGGTGTCCACCACCCCAGTGAGGGTGATGTACACTATACCAAAAAGCTTGCTGGTATGATTGGTTGGCAGGTCAGGGGAAGAGGCTGGCATCAGTTTGGGTGTTACAGGTGGTTCCATATAAACATTATAGGCCGGGAGGTAGTTGAATTTTCCTCTAAATAACTTGGGGGTAGAGAAAATCCACAGGCCTTGGCAGTTATATCTGACGGCGGATTGGATGTGGGCTAATGGGTCAAGTTTGATGATTTTCTCTGGTGTGTAATCCTTATATTCAGGCTTTAATGGGTAATCAGTAAAATAAATGGGCCCAAAGGGGAGCACCAGGTGGACAGAAAACTGCGGGCAGAGGGGCAGGAGGGCTGGGGGATCTTGAACTTAACTTATAGACGGCAAATACAAAATATGGTAATAGCTGTATAACCAAAGTAACATAAACTTTATTTAAAAATGGCAATAAGTTTGGAGCGTGGGGTCCTTGGGTCTATATAGCACCTCACCTCCAAACTTAACATTTTCTGTTGGGGAGTCATTAGGGCATTGGGAAAGGCAGGGCCGGGGGAATTGGGGACTTGGGTCTAAAGGCAGCAAAATGGCTCTTGTCCCAGGAGTTCTTTCATTGGTTGTGACTCCCAATTTAGCTACTTGATTATCTTGCTCTAGCATTGTGGTCATGGGGCCAGGTTGCAGGCCAGTGCCTCTTCCTTGGGTTGGCTCTTGATTGGTTGCTGGTGAAGACTTCAAACTCATGAAGCTAATAGTTGTTGCCTGGTTGCCTTCATTAGGTGTCATGATTGGCATTCCACTTGGTGCACTAATTTCCTTGGCTTGATCTGTTTTATTGGGTGAGCCATCATCTTCAGCGTCAGTTTGCGGGGGCTTGACCCCAGAAAAATGCAGGCGGGCAGTCCCGCAGTCCATAGGCCCTGCGGCCCAGGGGAATCGAGGTTCCGGGTTTGATTCCCGCTCTTGGGCCTGGGTTTCCAGAGGAGGAGAATTGTCAATCCTGACATGTAGGGAAAAGATTCTATTCACAAACAACCTAATTGTTTCCACTAAAGTAATTGTGGTTGAGTAAGGTACATAGTGTGCCGTTTTTGTGAAACAATCTACCACCACCATGATTGTGTTAAACCCATTGGAATTGGGAAGTTCACCAATGAAATCCACCAACACAGACGTCCAGGGTCCTGCAGCAGGCTGCAGTGGAATCAATAAGCCCGTAGTCTTGTTCCAGCTTGCCTTAGATCAAACACATACCAGACAATCCCAAACAAAAGCTGCCACCTGCACTGTCAAACCTTTCCAGGAAAACTGGCGACAGATTAGTTCCACTGTTTTGTTTTTTCCTGGGTGGCCTGCTGTTGGACAGGTGTGATGAGTCTGCATGATTTTGTCCCAAATAGTTCCTTCTGGAACCCACAAGCAACCTTGATGATATAGGACAGGACCTATCTTATGATAACCCTGAGGCTGACCCACTGGGTTTGCACATGCTAGCTCCAATAGCCTATCATAACTTTTGGACAAAGGTTACAGAAAATTAACTTTGGAATATAAGTCCAGGTCTGCGCTCTCAGTTAGGGACATGGTGGCCAGTGTAGCAGGTGGAGGCAATACAAAAGGCACCACAGCCTCATCTGGAATCATAGTATGTGTGTTAAACTTGGCATCCATACTAGCATCTGTGAGATGGGAAGGATTCCTGCTTAGCACATTGGCCAAGTGATTGTCCAATCCCTTAATAAACTCATAGCAGAACTTGTATCTTGTCAAGTCACCATGCCATCTGGATTGACAACCCGAAAAACCCCTGGGTTGTTGATAATATAGAAGAGCTTTGTGGTCAGTTCTTACTACAAATGAATGGCATGCCAACATGAGATGGTGATGCCAATGCTTTAACAATTCCACAACAGCTAACAATTCCTTGTTGTAAATCATGTAGTTGCGTTCACGAGCCTCCATCTTCCAGGAGAAATCCCTAATGACCTCTCAATCCTGTTGCCAACAGTCTACAACAACACACCAGCCACAGCGTATTTAGATGCATCTGTGGAAACCACAAAAGGAAGCTCAGAATCACATGTCTCAACATAGATGACAACAACAAAAGAGCCTTGACTGCTGTGAACGCATTTGCGCACTTGGGAGTCCAGACCAAAGTTGTCTTACTACTAGCTGAATATAAAGGGGTGGCCACTTCAGACAGGTTTGGAGTAAATTTCTTCAAGAACGTGCAGGTACCCAAGAAACTACGGAGTTGGGATACTGTCACAGGCGTAGCATACTCTTGAACCACAGCTTTCTTGTCAGGAGCCATGGTGTGGCCATCCTAAAAGATAATATTACCCAGAAAGATAACCTTACATTTGAAGAATTCACATTTGATTCTTTTAATGATCAAGTTGGCCTGGAGGATGCACTCTACCACTGCTGACAGATGGGCTTTATATGACTCCTCATCTGGAGAGAACACCAAGATATCATCCATATACACAATGGCACATACACCCAGAAGATCCCCCGAGACGGAATCAATTAGTTGCTGAAAGCAAGATGGAGCATTCTTCAATCCAAAAGGCATTACCTGGAACTGAAAGATACCTTTCTTAGTTCTGAATTATGTTACCCATTCCATTCCTTCTGCAATCCTGATTTGATTAAAAGCATTCAACAGATCAAGATTCAATAATACCTTAGCCTTCTCAACACACCTAGAGATCTGTGCTTTGAGAGGTAAGGATATGGATCAGGGATTGTGATGTTATTTAAGTTCCTGTAGTCAACACAAGGACAAAGAGACCCATCAGCCTTTTGAACAAACAACAACAGAGAGCAAATTGACGAAGCCTTTTTATAAATATAGCCCTTTGCCAGCATGTCACAAGTCCATTCTTCCAAACATGTGTCTTCCTTCAAAGTTAAAAGGTAAAAAGGGGACACAATTTGAATCAGATCAATGGTAACTTTAAAGTCAAAGTCAAACTGAGTGTGTTTGGGAAGGACCTCGCCTCTGGTAGCGTCAAACGCCGCAGACCAGGGTTGTAAACATTCCAGTAAATCCAAACTTGCAGGGACAAGGACAGGAACCAATTGAATAGTTTGAGAGGATTGCTCCATTTCAGACATACCTAACAGCGGAATACAAAGAGATATACCCAAAGAGTGTTCCACCTGTAATGCATTTTCTTTCAGTAAGGTTGATACATTATGATCTCTCCACCAACCCACACCCAAAATGATAGGATACATCAGGGAGGAGCAAACAGAGAACCTTGCAGTAAAAGACTGACCCAAAACTACAAAGGTTACTGGCTTCTTCAGCTGGAAAGAGGGAAACATTTGACAGTTTTCACCCCTAACAAGCATTCCAGGATGGTACTTGAGTAGTAGCAAGTTGGCAGTCTCCACACTCATGAAGTTCTTGGAAGCACCTGTATCCAACAAAATGGCTGGCTGATAGATAGTCTGGCCATTATCAATGCTACCATAAAACAAGAAGTAACCAGAAGTAGATTTATTTGCAGCAAAGGTGGCAATCTTGGAAGGGTCCTGCTTTTCTTCAGCGGTACAGACAGCAGCTAAGGAGACAGGATGCTCCTGGAAGTAATGCTCAAACATCTCTTGGACAGCATATGGAAGAACGGGGTGATCACAATCAATGGGAACAAGGGGTATCTCTTTGGGTGTAACCACAGAAGACTTTGCAGGTATGACATGCTGAAGCATTGCCAAGGAACTATCAGGGCCGGACACTACTGGGGCCTCTGTTACATTGGCAGGTTTGTTCACCACCACCAATTGCATCTGAGAAGAGCTACAAGAAGAACAATCTTGGCTTTGGTTGGAAGGAACTACCGCAGAGCAAGGACCAGAAAACCAAGAGAGCACAGCAGTTTTATCCTCAATTACCAACATACCTTTTTTGGAAGTAGACAGATTTGATACCAGAGAAAGAATTTGGCTTTCCAGGGCCTCAGTTGTGGTTAACAGGGAACCCCAAACTGCCAAATCCTGGGCAGTCTGGTCAACTGCTAACCACAATGCTGAGAGTTTATTCACCTCAGGAACATCAATTGTACGGCAGTAGGCAAAAAACTGAGGAAGGAATTTTGAAAGCGGAGTAGTACCCTGATGGAAGGCGTACAGCTTACAATATACTTTTAGCTCCTCAATAGATACACATGAATTTTTTAACAAAGGGTATAGAGATGCACTTTCAGTTAAAACACGTGGACTGCGCTCCACCGCGGACAACAACATTCACAAGCATCTTCAGAAACCTTTGTCATCACATGGTAAACTTGGGATTTATGACTAAGGCTTGAACTGGAATAGAATGATAATGCTGACAAAACTTCACGCAAAATCTCATCAGTGGGTGGAGCAGGAAAATAATCCTGACACTAAAATGACATGAAGCTACGGAAATAGGAGACAGAAGATCCAGTCTCAACAACTGCAACTGGAGATGGAAACCACAAATTAAAAAAGCCCAAACTGAAAGCTCAGAAAGGAACTGATACAAATAAACATGGTAAACGCAGATATCTTGACGGAGTAGGAGAAAAGAAACACAAATTCATGACAAACTGCTTCCAAAAACTCAGAAGTAGAAGATTTGAGTAATGTGACAGAAATTTTGGGATAGTATGAAGCCGTTTCTAAGTGATGGGGAATTACCACCCAAATCCACATATAATTAATGATTAATCACCAATGTGGCTTCAAATATATTTTTGTAAAATTTCCAATTGTAATACCAGGATTAAGCAGAACAATTAATCCTAACCAAAGTAGCCCGCAATAAATGGCCTGAGACAGCATCAACAAATCTTCAGAATAAAATTCTGGACACTGGGAGGCAACACAATTTTCAGTTTCAAGAATGGGGGAGGAGCTGCAAAATTGGTTGGCGCAAAATTAACATTGGGCAGCACCGACAACAAAGTTCCAACTGCAGGACCCCATCTTCCTGAAATGATTTGGTTGAGAATCAGATTGTACAGAATATATTGTAACAACCCAACCACAGGATGCATTTTTGAAAAGTAAATTAGAACTGGGGATAAATGATTTTTATTGAGTAAAATTTTGGGAGGACTCAACTCTTAGAGTTGAAACAGTGAAAATAATTCAATATATATCTGAAAATTTGACTAAGCAATACCACCTGAGTCTTGACCTCCTATTCCTTCCACATTGTCAAGTAAGTATCTGGTCCAAGTTGCAAAGAACCCTTGTGTGACTAGTTTCTGACAACCATGCTGATTAACAAGCTCATACCGGGTGACCCTCAAATTACGCCAATTTATCAATGTCAATTTGCAAGGAGGAACCAGTTTCATCTGATAGACTGGAGCAGCTGTAACCCATTTCCAATTGATCATTTGATTTAAATCCGTTAACTCGGTCAATTTTGATAAAGGTTTCCCGGCTTTTTTAGCCTTCTTGCTTGGGCAGATAATTCCCAGCATGATAGAACCTACTGCAACATTACCCTTTGCTTTAGCCCTGGGCACAATACCACCATTGGGGAGATGGAATAAGGAGAAATTCTTGTGGGCAGGTGGGAGTTTCATTGCGGCTAAGGTAAGTTTGGGATGGCCAATAGCAGTGCAATTGCACTTGTAGAACTTGTGAATCAGATCTGGGGAATTGGAACAATTGTAGTGGGGAACCCAGGAGTTTTCAGAATCAGGATAAACCTTCCAAGACACCAAATATTCCAAGTGTTGTCAATTCTTGTGGGAAGCCAGAATACAATTTAACTCATACTCAAGTTCACCTTTTACAAGAATGGATTGGGAAGAAGGAGTCTCTGTCCCTTTAAAGGAAGTAAGAAGACATTCATGAAAGGTGTGGAAAATCTTGAAACCAGGAGGTAAATTCAGCCAATAGGCAGAGGGGCCAATTTGACGTTCAACTTTGAAGGGACCAACTTGCTTAGGCCCTAACTCATGACAGGAAACCTTCAGTTTCATATTGTGAGCATCAACCATGACTAGATCACCTGGCTTGTAAGTTGGACCTTCCTGGCACTTACAATATGTGTATTGCTTGTAAGTTGTCACGGCAGTGGCGAGAGTAACCTGGAGTTCCTGATGAACCTGTTTCAATGCAGCAGCCTGATCAGGCACAGCTTCCATGTTGCTAATCAAATGAGGGCCCATATTAGAAGAAGGGTTACAACCCCCATTGGCATAGAAGGGCAATACTTGAGTTGACGTGTGAGGGGCGTTATTATATGTGAACTCTACCATGGGTAGATTATCACATCAGTCATCTTGTTGCGCATTAGTGTAGCAACGTAGGTAGACCTCCAAACTTTGGTTTACCCTCTCTGTTTGTCCATTAGATTGGGGGTGGAAAGCCGTGGAACAACACAATTTGATACCTAGAATCCCGGTGAAAGCTTCTCAGAACTGAGCAATGAATTGGGGCCCACGGTCACTCACAATCTCCATTGGGATGCCATGTAGTGTCAGGGACCCACTCTCGGGCGGCCAGCCCACCAGTTTTGGGGGTAACTTGGGCCAGGTTTTATGCGGGCAGGGCCCACCACAAGAGAGGGGCTAACTTTAAGAGGTAAGAAGCATGCTTTACTAACCAAGACCACAGGCTGGCAGCCGGTACAATGGTGTCCACCACCCCAGTGAGGGTGATGTACACTATACCAAAAAGCTTGCTGGTATGATTGGTTGGCAGGTCAGGGAAGAGGCTGGCATCAGTTTGGGTGTTACAGGTGGTTCCATATAAACATTATAGGCCGGGAGGTAGTTGAATTTTCCTCTAAATAACTTGGGGGTAGAGAAAATCCACAGGCCTTGGCAGTTATATCTGACGGCGGATTGGATGTGGGCTAATGGGTCAAGTTTGATGATTTTCTCTGGTGTGTAATCCTTATATTCAGGCTTTAATGAGTAATCAGTAAAATAAATGGGCCCAAAGGGAGCACCAGGTGGACAGAAAACTGTGGGCAGAGGGACAGAAGGGCCAGGGGGATCTTGAACTTACTTTATAGACAGCAAATACAAAATATAGTAATAGCTGTATAACCAAAGTAACATAAACTTTATTTAAAAACGGCAATAAGTTTGGAGCGCGGGGTCCTTGGGTCTATATAGCACCTCACCTCCAAACTTAACATTTTCTGTTGGGGGGTCATTAGGGCATTGGGAAAGGCAGGGCCGGGGGAATTGGGGACTTGGGTCTAAAGGCAGCAAAATGGCGCTCAGCCCAGGAGTTCTTTCATTGGTTGTGACTCCCAATTTAGCTACTTGATTATCTTGCTCTAGCGTTGTGGTCATGGGTCCAGGTTGCGGGCCAGTGCCTCTTCCTTGGGTTGGCTCTTGATTGGTTGCTGGTGAAGACTTCAAACTCATGAAGCTAATAGTTGTTGCCTGGTTGCCTTCATTAGTTGACGTGATTGACATTCCACTTGGTGCACTAATTTCCTTGGCTTGATCTGTTTCATTGGGTGGGCCATCATCTTCAGCTTCAGCTTGCGGGGGCTTGACCCCATAAAAATGTGGGCGGGCAGTCCCGCAGTCCATAGGCCCTGCGGCCCGGGGGAATCCAGGTTCCGGGTTCAATTCCCGCTCTTGGGCCTGGGTTTCCAGAGGAGGAGAATTGTCAATCCTGACATCATCCCCCTTCTTTCCCGAGGCTCCCTCCCTCCCAATTCTTTTTGTTCAGGTAGAGTTGGATGGCTTCTTGGGCATTAGTCAGGTTGCTCAGCGGTTCCCAGGTACTTTCTTTCATTGGGTATCCTCTCCACTTGACGTAGTACTGGGGTTTTTGGTAGTGAGTTTGGTCGCTGTGTATGTATTTGACTTCATATTCCTCACCGCGGTTTGTTTGAATGGGTGGGGGGGCTGTCTTAATCCGTTGGTGGGGAAGCAAGTTTCTATCTTTTTTGAACAACAGGGATTGGTGGAACACGTTGTGAATCTTCCAAGAGGGGGGGTAGGTTGAGCTTGTAAGCAACTTCCCCAACCAGTTTGATGATCTTGTGGGGCCACTTCTTTGGTGAGCAAGCTTCCTACAGGGGACATGTAGGGGCACATTGCGGGAGTCCATGTATACTTCATCCCCAACTTGCAAGGATTGGCCTGGTATGCGTTTTTGGTTGGCAAAGGCCTTGTAGGTTTGCACTGCACAATTCAGGTTGGTCAAGCATGTTTTTTGTGTGTTGTGGATCTGCTTGACCCAGGAACGTCCAGTGGTGTTAGTTTCTTTCTTGCCAATCTTGGGATCCCAGGTGGGGTCAAACCCATAGTTGGCTTTGAATGGAGACATTCCCGTGGAGGCATGGTCTTTACTGTTGTATGCAAACTGGGCCATGGGAAGCATGTTGGCCCAGTTGTCCTGGTTGGCGTTGGCATAGCATCAAAGGTACTGTTCAAGGATCTGGTTCACTCTTTTGGTTTGGCCGTCAGTCTGCGGGTGGTAGGAGGTAGATACACACCACTTGGATTCCCAAGTCTTTCATTACTTGTGTCAAATAGTTTGACGTGAATTGGGGTCTCCTGTCTGTGATGATCTCCTCTGGCGTCCTTTTTGGGTGAGTATGCGTTCATGGAAGTGTTGGGCAGTCTCCACAGCTGTGCAATGGGTGGTGGTTGGTACAAAGTATGCCATCTTGGTGAAGCAGTCTACCATGACTAGGATTGCATTGAAGGAGAGGGATGGGGGCAGTTTGACAATGTAGTCTATGGAGACGGATCTCCATGGTCCATGGGGTATGTCCAAGGGTCTTAGAAGTCCTTCAGGTTTGTTTCTGCGGGGCTTGGTTTGTCAACAGGTCTCACATCCTTTCAGGTACGCGCTTACTTCTTGGTTCATCTTTGGCCAGGCAAAGTTCCTTCTAATGCTCCGGAGGGTCTTGAGTCTCCCTGGGTGTCCGGCCATCTCAGAATTGTGATAAGCTCTCAGGATATTGGTCCTGATGCTTCCTTCTGGCATAAAGATTCTGTTGTGCAGAATTAGTTTTGTTCCCTTCAATGAGTAGCCTTTCTGGTAGTGGGGGCTATCTAAGGATTTTGAAAGGTCAGCAATCATGGTTTTGGTGAATTTTTCAAGTGATTGGGCCTTCAGACTTCTGGTTTAATGGCCCTGATCTTCATCAATCCCAGTTGAATACCTAGTCTATCTGGGTCCAGGAGTACTTGCGTGTTGTGGTCGCAAGTTTCCATGTGAGTGGGTGTCAGGTCAGATCTTCTACTCAGGGCGTCTGGTACTACGTTCACTTTCCCTGGTTTGTAGTCTATGGTCAGGGTGTAGTTGGCCAGTTCTAAAGCCCATCTTGCTTGTCGTTGGTTAAGCTTTTGTGGTTTGAAGAAGTAGACTAAGTTCTTGTGGTCTGTCAGGACCTTTGCTGGGAATTCAGCACCACAGAGGTATCAGCGCCAATGTTTCAATTTCTTCATAATGGCTAGCATCTCTTTGTTGTAAATTGGGTAGTTTCCTTCTGCAGGCAGCATCTTCTTGGAGTAATATGCTATAGGATGTAGCATACTATCCCCTCCTTCCTGAAGAAGGACCTCACCCACTGCAAAGCCAGACACGTTGGTTTCCAGAACAAATGGCTTGGATGGGTCGGGCATGGCCAGAACAGGGGCAGAGGTGAAGGCAAATTTCAGGGTCTCAAAGGCGGTGGCACATTCCGGAGTCCAGACAAAGGTGACCTTGTTGGAGCACAGGCAGGTCAGGGGCAGAGTGATGTGAGAAAATTTTTGGATGAAATCCCAGCAGTAGTTTTCTAGCCCCAGGAAACTTCTTACGTCCTTCTGGCACGTGGGGATTGGCCAGGAAGTCACGGCGTCCACTTTATCCTGAGCCATTGCAAACCCTCCAGTTTTCACTACATAGCCCAGGAACTCTACTTCTGGTTGGAAGAACTCACACTTCTTGAGCTTTGTGTGTAAGTTGACTTGAGAGAGTTTGCTCAGGATCAGTTCTAGATGGAGCAAGTGCTCCTCATGGGTCTTACTATAGATGAGGATGTTGTCGAGGTAAGCCACACAGAACTGGTCAAGGTATTTACCCAGTACTGTGTTTATCATGCACTGGAAAAGTGCTAGGGGTGTTGCATAGTCCAAATGGCATCACCAGGTATTTGTAGAGTCCATACCTGGTATTGAACGCCGTTTTGTATTTGTCACCCTCTTTGATTTGGATTTGGTTGAATGCGTCTCTAAGGTCAATCTTGGAGTATACCTGGGGCCCGTCAGTACATTGTACAAGTCATCAGTGTTAGGTATGGGATAGCGGTTCTTTATGGTGATCCCGTTCAATTTCTGATAATTAACACACGGGTGCATGCCTCTGTCCTTCTTGCCCACAAACAGCATTGGTGACAAACAAGGGCTCTTGGACACGCGGATGAAACCTTTCTTTGGCATGTCTCTATGTACGCCTTGAGAGCCAGCTGCTCCTTGTGGTTGCAGCTATAAATGGGCCCGTGTTTGGGTTTGGTGCCTGGCAGAAGGTCAATAGCATGATTGTACTTGGTGTGTTTGGGGAGATGAGTGACCGCCTCTTTGCTGAATACATGGGTCCATTTCCCTAGGGAAGTAGGTAGGACTCCCACACTTGGTTTGATCTGTATGGTCATGAGCCTTTGGGTAGGTTCTTCAGTATTGGTGCAGAAGGGAACAATGTCGCGGGTACCTTTATCACCTAAGGTGACATTCTGTTCTTGGTAGTTGAGGATGAGGCCATGCCTGTCTGACCAGGAATCCCCAAGGATGAGGGGGTGCGGTAGGCCTTTCAACAAGATGAGGGACAAGGAGTAGGTGTTGTTTCCTATTATCAAGGGTAGTTCTTGCTCACATTTGTATCCTGTGACTTTGGTGCTGTTTCCCAAGATGATCTATAGACAGTTCTCAGAGGCAGACAGGCCTAGTTCTTGGGCTAAGTCCGCGTCAATGAAGCTCTCATCTGCTCCAGTGTCAATGAACGCCTTTAGTTTTTGGGTTGTTCCCCCAACGTTCACAGATACTAGAATAAACTTGTAAGACTGGGAAGAAGCGTTTATTTGGGCCAATGAGATGAGAGCAGGGGTTTTCTTTGGGCAGGCTCTGGTCAAGTGCCCCGCCTTGTGGCAGTGAAAACAGAGACCTTCTCTGTAGTGTCTTTGGAGTTCCTCAGGGGTTATTCCCCCTCTGTTGGATGTGGCAGTTTGGGATGGGCGGTTCTGAGAGGGCCTGTCATTCTCTTGGTTCATGCTGAGGCCTTTGCACAAAGGAATCAGGTCTTCTAAGCCAAGTGTGGGCGGGTGGTGCTTTAGTAAATCCTTCATGGCTGGGTTCACTCCTTTTCAGAAGATGATGGCTGACAATTTGTCCTCAAGTTGAGTGTAGGTCTTTAGTTTAAGGAAATTGTCAATGTAAGCCTGAATGAGTCAAGAGCCTTGGCAGATTTCTAGCAAGTAGTTCAGGGCGTATTATCTGGTGTCGCAATCCTCCCCAGTTGCCATTAGTTCTGCCTCAAACTTGGTGTAGTCCAAACAGAGCTCTACTCTTCCGCTGTGGCTTTGCCAAACCAGTCCAGAGCGTCCCCAGAGAGCATGGAAGCGACCCCCAGTATTTTCTTGTGTTGCTGGTTAGGAGGGTGCGTTTGTCTGGAAGTGCAAGCGGAGGACTGGCATAGCGCGTCAGGCTTCCTTGAGCGTGAGCTTCCCCATCTGAGACATCTCTACCTTGGTGAGAGTCTGGTTCACAATCACATTTTGCACTTGAGAGGATGGCTTGTTGGTATTGGTGGCGGTAGTGTCAATTCTTTTTGGTTTGTTTGGGTTTGTGCTCTTCCACGTAGAAGAGATCAGGTTCATGGTCATCTTATAGGTGTAATAAGTGATTATCAATAACAAAAGCATACAAGATGCCCCAAGAAATAACAATATCTTGGGGATCAGGGTACCAGGTTTTAAAAAGATTGCCATAATGTCAGGGACCCACTCTCAGGCGGCCGGCCTGCCAGTTTTGGAGGTAACTTGGGCCGGGTTTTATGCGGGCAGGGCCCACCACAAGAGAGGGGCTAACTTCAAGAGGTAAGAAGCAGACTTTCCTAACCAAGACCACAGGCCAGCAGCCGGTACAATGGTGTCCACCACCCCAGTGAGGGTGATGTACACTATACCAAAAAGCTTGCTGGTATGATTGGTTGGCAGGTCAGGGGAAGAGGCTGGCATCAGTTTGGGTGTTACAGGTGGTTCCATATAAACATTATAGGCCGGGAGGTAGTTGAATTTTCCTCTAAATAACTTGGGGGTAGAGAAAATCCACAGGCCTTGGCAGTTATATCTGACGGCGGATTGGATGTGGGCTAATGGGTCAAGTTTGATGATTTTCTCTGGTGTGTAATCCTTATATTCAGGCTTTAATGGGTAATCAGTAAAATAAATGGGCCCAAAGGGAGCACCAGGTGGACAGAAAACTGCGGGCAGAGGGGCAGGAGGGCTGGGGGATCTTGAACTTAACTTATAGACGGCAAATACAAAATATGGTAATAGCTGTATAACCAAAGTAACATAAACTTTATTTAAAAATGGCAATAAGTTTGGAGCGTGGGGTCCTTGGGTCTATATAGCACCTCACCTCCAAACTTAACATTTTCTGTTGGGGAGTCATTAGGGCATTGGGAAAGGCAGGGCCGGGGGAATTGGGGACTTGGGTCTAAAGGCAGCAAAATGGCTCTTGTCCCAGGAGTTCTTTCATTGGTTGTGACTCCCAATTTAGCTACTTGATTATCTTGCTCTAGCATTGTGGTCATGGGGCCAGGTTGCAGGCCAGTGCCTCTTCCTTGGGTTGGCTCTTGATTGGTTGCTGGTGAAGACTTCAAACTCATGAAGCTAATAGTTGTTGCCTGGTTGCCTTCATTAGGTGTCATGATTGGCATTCCACTTGGTGCACTAATTTCCTTGGCTTGATCTGTTTTATTGGGTGAGCCATCATCTTCAGCGTCAGTTTGCGGGGGCTTGACCCCAGAAAAATGCAGGCGGGCAGTCCCGCAGTCCATAGGCCCTGCGGCCCAGGGGAATCGAGGTTCCGGGTTTGATTCCCGCTCTTGGGCCTGGGTTTCCAGAGGAGGAGAATTGTCAATCCTGACATGTAGGGAAAAGATTCTATTCACAAACAACCTAATTGTTTCCACTAAAGTAATTGTGGTTGAGTAAGGTACATAGTGTGCCGTTTTTGTGAAACAATCTACCACCACCATGATTGTGTTAAACCCATTGGAATTGGGAAGTTCACCAATGAAATCCACCAACACAGACGTCCAGGGTCCTGCAGCAGGCTGCAGTGGAATCAATAAGCCCGTAGTCTTGTTCCAGCTTGCCTTAGATCAAACACATACCAGACAATCCCAAACAAAAGCTGCCACCTGCACTGTCAAACCTTTCCAGGAAAACTGGCGACAGATTAGTTCCACTGTTTTGTTTTTTCCTGGGTGGCCTGCTGTTGGACAGGTGTGATGAGTCTGCATGATTTTGTCCCAAATAGTTCCTTCTGGAACCCACAAGCAACCTTGATGATATAGGACAGGACCTATCTTATGATAACCCTGAGGCTGACCCACTGGGTTTGCACATGCTAGCTCCAATAGCCTATCATAACTTTTGGACAAAGGTTACAGAAAATTAACTTTGGAATATAAGTCCAGGTCTGCGCTCTCAGTTAGGGACATGGTGGCCAGTGTAGCAGGTGGAGGCAATACAAAAGGCACCACAGCCTCATCTGGAATCATAGTATGTGTGTTAAACTTGGCATCCATACTAGCATCTGTGAGATGGGAAGGATTCCTGCTTAGCACATTGGCCAAGTGATTGTCCAATCCCTTAATAAACTCATAGCAGAACTTGTATCTTGTCAAGTCACCATGCCATCTGGATTGACAACCCGAAAAACCCCTGGGTTGTTGATAATATAGAAGAGCTTTGTGGTCAGTTCTTACTACAAATGAATGGCATGCCAACATGAGATGGTGATGCCAATGCTTTAACAATTCCACAACAGCTAACAATTCCTTGTTGTAAATCATGTAGTTGCGTTCACGAGCCTCCATCTTCCAGGAGAAATCCCTAATGACCTCTCAATCCTGTTGCCAACAGTCTACAACAACACACCAGCCACAGCGTATTTAGATGCATCTGTGGAAACCACAAAAGGAAGCTCAGAATCACATGTCTCAACATAGATGACAACAACAAAAGAGCCTTGACTGCTGTGAACGCATTTGCGCACTTGGGAGTCCAGACCAAAGTTGTCTTACTACTAGCTGAATATAAAGGGGTGGCCACTTCAGACAGGTTTGGAGTAAATTTCTTCAAGAACGTGCAGGTACCCAAGAAACTACGGAGTTGGGATACTGTCACAGGCGTAGCATACTCTTGAACCACAGCTTTCTTGTCAGGAGCCATGGTGTGGCCATCCTAAAAGATAATATTACCCAGAAAGATAACCTTACATTTGAAGAATTCACATTTGATTCTTTTAATGATCAAGTTGGCCTGGAGGATGCACTCTACCACTGCTGACAGATGGGCTTTATATGACTCCTCATCTGGAGAGAACACCAAGATATCATCCATATACACAATGGCACATACACCCAGAAGATCCCCCGAGACGGAATCAATTAGTTGCTGAAAGCAAGATGGAGCATTCTTCAATCCAAAAGGCATTACCTGGAACTGAAAGATACCTTTCTTAGTTCTGAATTATGTTACCCATTCCATTCCTTCTGCAATCCTGATTTGATTAAAAGCATTCAACAGATCAAGATTCAATAATACCTTAGCCTTCTCAACACACCTAGAGATCTGTGCTTTGAGAGGTAAGGATATGGATCAGGGATTGTGATGTTATTTAAGTTCCTGTAGTCAACACAAGGACAAAGAGACCCATCAGCCTTTTGAACAAACAACAACAGAGAGCAAATTGACGAAGCCTTTTTATAAATATAGCCCTTTGCCAGCATGTCACAAGTCCATTCTTCCAAACATGTGTCTTCCTTCAAAGTTAAAAGGTAAAAAGGGGACACAATTTGAATCAGATCAATGGTAACTTTAAAGTCAAAGTCAAACTGAGTGTGTTTGGGAAGGACCTCGCCTCTGGTAGCGTCAAACGCCGCAGACCAGGGTTGTAAACATTCCAGTAAATCCAAACTTGCAGGGACAAGGACAGGAACCAATTGAATAGTTTGAGAGGATTGCTCCATTTCAGACATACCTAACAGCGGAATACAAAGAGATATACCCAAAGAGTGTTCCACCTGTAATGCATTTTCTTTCAGTAAGGTTGATACATTATGATCTCTCCACCAACCCACACCCAAAATGATAGGATACATCAGGGAGGAGCAAACAGAGAACCTTGCAGTAAAAGACTGACCCAAAACTACAAAGGTTACTGGCTTCTTCAGCTGGAAAGAGGGAAACATTTGACAGTTTTCACCCCTAACAAGCATTCCAGGATGGTACTTGAGTAGTAGCAAGTTGGCAGTCTCCACACTCATGAAGTTCTTGGAAGCACCTGTATCCAACAAAATGGCTGGCTGATAGATAGTCTGGCCATTATCAATGCTACCATAAAACAAGAAGTAACCAGAAGTAGATTTATTTGCAGCAAAGGTGGCAATCTTGGAAGGGTCCTGCTTTTCTTCAGCGGTACAGACAGCAGCTAAGGAGACAGGATGCTCCTGGAAGTAATGCTCAAACATCTCTTGGACAGCATATGGAAGAACGGGGTGATCACAATCAATGGGAACAAGGGGTATCTCTTTGGGTGTAACCACAGAAGACTTTGCAGGTATGACATGCTGAAGCATTGCCAAGGAACTATCAGGGCCGGACACTACTGGGGCCTCTGTTACATTGGCAGGTTTGTTCACCACCACCAATTGCATCTGAGAAGAGCTACAAGAAGAACAATCTTGGCTTTGGTTGGAAGGAACTACCGCAGAGCAAGGACCAGAAAACCAAGAGAGCACAGCAGTTTTATCCTCAATTACCAACATACCTTTTTTGGAAGTAGACAGATTTGATACCAGAGAAAGAATTTGGCTTTCCAGGGCCTCAGTTGTGGTTAACAGGGAACCCCAAACTGCCAAATCCTGGGCAGTCTGGTCAACTGCTAACCACAATGCTGAGAGTTTATTCACCTCAGGAACATCAATTGTACGGCAGTAGGCAAAAAACTGAGGAAGGAATTTTGAAAGCGGAGTAGTACCCTGATGGAAGGCGTACAGCTTACAATATACTTTTAGCTCCTCAATAGATACACATGAATTTTTTAACAAAGGGTATAGAGATGCACTTTCAGTTAAAACACGTGGACTGCGCTCCACCGCGGACAACAACATTCACAAGCATCTTCAGAAACCTTTGTCATCACATGGTAAACTTGGGATTTATGACTAAGGCTTGAACTGGAATAGAATGATAATGCTGACAAAACTTCACGCAAAATCTCATCAGTGGGTGGAGCAGGAAAATAATCCTGACACTAAAATGACATGAAGCTACGGAAATAGGAGACAGAAGATCCAGTCTCAACAACTGCAACTGGAGATGGAAACCACAAATTAAAAAAGCCCAAACTGAAAGCTCAGAAAGGAACTGATACAAATAAACATGGTAAACGCAGATATCTTGACGGAGTAGGAGAAAAGAAACACAAATTCATGACAAACTGCTTCCAAAAACTCAGAAGTAGAAGATTTGAGTAATGTGACAGAAATTTTGGGATAGTATGAAGCCGTTTCTAAGTGATGGGGAATTACCACCCAAATCCACATATAATTAATGATTAATCACCAATGTGGCTTCAAATATATTTTTGTAAAATTTCCAATTGTAATACCAGGATTAAGCAGAACAATTAATCCTAACCAAAGTAGCCCGCAATAAATGGCCTGAGACAGCATCAACAAATCTTCAGAATAAAATTCTGGACACTGGGAGGCAACACAATTTTCAGTTTCAAGAATGGGGGAGGAGCTGCAAAATTGGTTGGCGCAAAATTAACATTGGGCAGCACTGACAACAAAGTTCCAACTGCAGGACCCCATCTTCCTGAAATGATTTGGTTGAGAATCAGATTGTACAGAATATATTGTAACAACCCAACCACAGGATGCATTTTTGAAAAGTAAATTAGAACTGGGGATAAATGATTTTTATTGAGTAAAATTTTGGGAGGACTCAACTCTTAGAGTTGAAACAGTGAAAATTGTTCAATATATATCAGAAAATTTGACTAAGCAATACCACCTGAGTCTTGACCTCCTATTCCTTCCACATTGTCAAGTAAGTATCTGGTCCAGGTTGCAAAGAGCCCTTGTGTGACTAGTTTCCGACGACCATGCTGATTAACAAGCTCATATTGGGTGACCCTCAAATTACGCCAATTTATCAATGTCAATTTGCAAGGAGGAACCAGAATCAGCTGACAGACTGGAGCAGCTGTAACCCATTTCCAATCAACCGTTTGATTTAAATCCGTTAACTTGGTCAAATTTGATAAAGGTTTCCCGGCTTTTTGAGCCTTCTTGCTTGGGCGGATAATTCCCGGCATGATGAAACCTACTATGACACCAGATGAGAGAACCAGGACTTTAAACAAGATTGTTGTGGCCTGTTATTATTGGTTTTGCATAATTTTCTTCAGATGGGGATAACATCAGGCCATCAATCAGTCTAACTTGATCAGGGTAGCTTCTAAAATTTGGGGGAAACTGAAGCCAATAGTGATTTTGTGGGGGAAGTCAAGGAGAAAGCACTCATATATTGTGTGGGCTAAGTCCTTCAGATTTCATAGAGGTTTATCCTGAAGTTAAGATTTTTTATTTCAAAATTGGAGTATATCTATGTCTAGGACTATGTGATGCCCCATAACTTCAAAATATTGATCCATTTTTAGGGCCCTGAAGGTGCTTGCCAAACCAATCATCATACTGGCCAGTATTGGTGCTGAAAATTACCAAACTCCAAATAAATTAAACCTGTCAAAATAGTATCAGATCTTCATATTGATAGATCAAGTACCCAATAAATTCTGCACTCAATCTCAACATTGATGTAGCAATTAGAAATTGAGATGGAATCAACTCAAATTCTAAATCCATGCATACGACCAACATAAACCAAGAAGAAGCCCTAAAGCCAATCAAATGGAGGTTTAGTTCAATAATACTGCAAACCCCTTCTATTGAAATATAAGGCAATAGCTAAACATCTGTGGATCAATAAGATATTGGTGCTCATATTCCTAATGCCACATCTTCTCTCCCATCCTGTTTCAAACAATGCCCTTCTTTCCCCCACTAATCTTCCACCTAATGTCCTAGTGGTAACCAAAAGTGTGGATATTAAAGAAAATACAAGCTATTTGGATGCTTTGATCAATAAAAATCAGCTAGGATCTATCATTGCCATATCTCATCCTATCATGAAGCCAACTTTCCTCAAATAGACAAATTTATTCTTTTTTCTTCCCTCTTGCAATGTCAGACCAACCCAGAGTCATAAGATGCAAAGATTTATAAGTTTATCCTAAAAGGGTACCCACTCTCTTAAATATCCTTGATGAAATTAATCAAACTTGATAAAGTCTATAACTCCTGAGATAGGGTTTTTATATATGTCATTTATTGGATTGCTGCCTTAAAACTGATATGTAGAAGCCCAGCACCAAAATAAAGTTTAGAGATGTACTGCCTCCTATATCAAAGCCAATCCCAAGAATCACCTGATCCTGCTGCAGCTCTAAAGACCCCCTTTCCTGAAGCATCAGCTGATCAGTGGTACCAGGCCCTTCAAGAGAAGCTACTTTACCAGAGCCTCACCTCTTTAACAACAACAGAACTTCACAGACCAAGTTCCACCACCTCTCTCTTTCCTCCTCCCAAATTTAGCTCATCATGATCTTACTCCTTAAGGATATGGGCACTACACCTGTGGTTAAGACCCTCTTTATGTCAGAATCATATTATGACAATAGTTGGTATGATCTCACTTAAGCCACCATGATGGGACTAGTTGATCAAGCAATTCCCAAATTGGTACTACAAAATTGGGCCACTAATGTAAGCTATATTATGAGGCTTGCTCCTAAAATGTTCTGATATTTCCAAGAGCACCCCAGATCTCCTGCAGCTGAAGGTTCCCAGGGAACTATTACAGGCTGTGAAAAGCTTAAAATAATACCCACGGCTCTGAAAATCAACAGCACTATGTATCATGGCCCTATTAGAGCAAACAATATGATCCCCATCTGAGAAATGGCAAAGAAGGTTCAGAGCAGGATAAAAGATGATCCTGAAAATGGGGATTTTCTGGCCATAATCAATCTGACCGCTACAGCTGGCTGATTGGCTAGGATGTATTTCTCTAAAAGGTTCAGGATAGTAATAATTTTAATTCTGATTGGTCCATGAAATCAGAAGGTTCACTAAGTTGCAACCAGAAGCTTTATGATAAGAAGTTCTCCTGCCGTGATTGACCATATCTAGCATGACAAATTTAAATCATGAACCAAAAAATCACTATTACGTGCCTTCTCATTTCCAATTGGCTGATATTGATAGAAAAACCAAGAAAAAACAACTGTAAGTGTTAATTGGCTACCATCAAGCATTTTAAAGGAAAATAAGCTGATAATTGGTCAAGTCAGGCCAAAAAATAATGCAAACCTAAAGCAAGTAGAGTAATGCAACTCAGAAGGCTCTGTGCTAAAAAATAATCCAAAATTGAATGTCAATTTTACCAAATTAGCCTATGATTTCCCAATCATCAAAGAAAGTTTAATAAGAACACCCTAGATTCACAAGAAAATGTGCACTAGATAGGCTTAACCAATGAGCATGTTCTAACTGATTGGCCAATAAGCAGCAAAGAGAATTTTGGGTTAAGCCAAATCTTCTTAAATGGCTAACAAGAAATTTGAATTGAATATAACCCAAAGATGGAGCTCCTCATTCCCTTTTCACATCAATAAATAACCCTTGTTGTATGCAGTTTGAATATTACATAGCTAGAAGTTTATTAAATGTGCACTTTTCTTTATTGTTTTAATGCTTTAAACTAATAGTACCAGCACCAGAATTGAAGCAATTGGAAGTTACCTTCACCTCATTTTGAAGTCTCATATCCTATTCTATCCAGGATCCAGGGGAAAGTTCATATATTTCTTATCACAGAACATATGAAAAGTTTGCTATCTTCACATCAACCGAGCCCGTCATACATACCCAATCGTTGAAACCACAGCCAGTTTTTATCTTACTCCGATGGTTGAGGCAGCAGCTTTATTATAGGATCTTCCTTTTCCCTTAGTGATTACTCATCATGACTATATTAAATACAGATTTTACTATGTTATGCTATTGGTACTTGCTAAATTGATCATCCCTCACATGTACATTTCCATTCTTGGGTCATCATCACAAGCTATATGATGGGATTTGCTTCATTTATGTACTTGAAATTCCAGTATCACCTCCTGCCTTTGAATGAAGTTAGTTTGCAAGAGCTATGGATCATGATACTATGAAAGGATATAACCAGTGCTAAAGACATCCTTAAAGCTAATGTACATATATTCCGTATCCCCTCAAAGATTTATCAAAGTTTCAGCCTTCAATACCCTGGAGAGGATTTATGACAAGGTTTCCCCCTTGGGTGCTTTTCCCTTGGGGTTCGATGTTGAAGCCATAAAGGCTGGAGCCAGTGAAAGGGGGGTGGGATGGGAGTTGTTTTAAGGAAAGACTTTGGTATCTACCAGACCTTTTTATGAACCCCACTGGCTGATATCTACTTTGCAGTGTCTCATGCGGCTATAAAAGCTTGATAAATCCTTCATAAATATAGCTTAGTTTTAAATTTCTCCCCCTTTTTCGGCCATATACACTTCTATAAAGTTTATTTAGATGGCTGGTATCAATGTGGACTATGGATCGGTGAACGGGGCAGGAAGATATTTTGCCGATTAAAGTTCCTCCAGCTGATTTTCTGCCAAATTTGACCCAACTATAATTTTCATAGGTAATATTTTAACATTAAAACAACAAAAATCATCCTCCATATTTTTAAAACCTTTAATAAATTAATTGTTTCCTTGGCAGTGAAAGTTGATTTAATAAGCTTTTAAAATTTAGGCTTAAAATAAAGACTGAGAACATTAAAACAAAATAGAAATAAGTGCATATGGCTCAATTTGCAAAGTACATATCCTGCATTGATAATATAGGTAGATATCAGTTGATATGATTGGTTAATATGAGAGAGGATGCGCCAATCATCTGCTAGTTTCAAGCTTTTCATTTTCATTTAAATTTTATAATAAAGGCCTTATTTCTCCAGCCCCAGTATTGTGAATTAGGGCTGCAGCGGAGGAAAAATACAATGATTGGTTTTTTGTTTTTTGGATTCCCCTTGCTTAGGGAAATCCAAAATTTTAAAAATGGTTAACGATGGCATTCTTTTTTCTGGAAGAGTATGGATTTATATATATATATATATATTAATATTTTATTCTCGAATTAAATTCTATTCTGAATTCTTGTATTTTATAATTTTGAGATTTGATAGAGAAAAATACAATATTTTTTAAAAATCCAGAAAAATACTCTCCTGAGGATGTGTTAGATTACGATTCCAAAAAAATCATAGCCAGGTCAAATTTCCAGAATCGGTTCAGATCCACCACAGTCCTATTGTGAATATATCAGATTCACACCTTACAGATTGAGCCATATGTATATCATATGGGTAAACTATAGTTTTTTAAATAAAAGGTAAGTTATAATTGTAAATATAAAAGTTTTCACATGAAGAAAATTATAGGCAGATCAAATTTAACTAAAAGTCAGTTGTGGAAGCATTAACTGACATAATATCTTCCTACCCCAGCCTGGGAGATATACTTAAGTTTGATAGTAAAAGTTGGGATTATCGGCTCTTGGACGCTACAACCAAAACGGCAAGACTATATATTTAAAGTGTAAAATAATTCTTTGACCGGAGCTTGGTTCAAGTAGCCCTAGGTGTAGTTGACCTTAAGTCTTTTAAAGGAAATAGCGTGTAATTATAAAGGCAACGTTGGTAAACTAATGGGATCTAGTTATAATGGAGGGGTTAAGGAGGTTTTAATGGACTATCGGGTGACTTCAATGTCAAAGCAGGTGTTGTACTCCTCTCCAATGGGGTTACCGTTCCAGGGCCAGTTCCAGAGGTAGGAGTAGACCCCTGGCGCCGAGTCGGCAGGGATGTTCATGTACGCCCAGCACCACGTGTTTGGCTTTCCGATATCGAGGCAGTTTTCTGGGCCAGCAAACTGGTAGATCATAAGTTTCTTGGCGTTTAGTTGGTCGGCGTACGTGGCAATTTCCCTGCCTGGTTGGCCAAAGCTATAAATGTTGAAGACAGTGTTGGGGGTCAGGTGGTTGTCCATTTGGTACCATAGCTTTACGGTGGTGCCGGCAGCTACCCTTGTCATGGGATACTCAGAGGTGTAGTTGAGCGTGCGCTGAGTAGGGCCACACACCAGGGCTGCTTTGGGATCTGGCCTGCCTTGGTTCTCAACAATGACGGTGTAGATGTCGTTGATGTTGTCGTTGAAGCGCCCAGGATACCCCCGCCCATACCCAATGCAATACTCGTCGTAGAACTGTTTGGTGAAGAACTGAACAGGGCCCTTGTACTCTTTTGGCACTCCTATACAGTCAAGCCAACTATGAGCTAAACTCACCGAAATAAAACACAACCAAAGCATTTCCCAATCAACCCCACCCGTGCATGCTTTTATAGATCACGCTGACCTCATCTCCAAGCCGCACTTCTAAACCTACTTTTACAATCAATTACTTATCAGTTTTCCATATGCCATATTTAACCCATGATCCATACGCCTCTCCCCAGCCAATTGCCAGAAATCTAAATCAAGCTTTAACGGCAGTGTTTTATAAAATACTATACCAATTCATAGCACAATATAAATTACTATATAAAATATATTTTATAAATCGAAACCCCCAGGCATCACAACTCATGAGCCATTTTTTAAAAACCAAGGAATTGCTTTATCGGGGAAGTGTGGGGTATCCACCTGGGAGCACCCATAGCAACTTATCAGCCATGTAACCTTGGACAGTGATTTAATATTAATATTAATATTAATTCATTCCCAAACAAACTCGATATTTAACTAGAAGAATTGAATCTCTAGCCCTTGAGCCATTGATAAACTTCCACCCGTTTAAATTCAAATTTAAAAGCAGATTTGTAACAAGAAAAGATCAACATGACACTTCATCCCAAGCAAATGAAAATCTTCAATAACCAAATTACGATCAGTTCAAATCAATTACATCTCATGCCTTAAAGGCGGAATTTAACTTATGTTTAACCGCACTCTATAAATTAACTTCATCTTTCAGGAACCCTAACCACAACACTTCAGCTTATCAAAAAAATGTCCAAACTTCCTATAATCAAGCCAGGGATTCAGTACATTCAACCTATTGTGGTGCTCCTGGTACATTACTGATCAGAGTGTGTGCTTTAGAGAGTGTCAGACAGTCTCACCCAAGGATGAATCCAACCTCCGATGGAAACTCAAAGTACATAAATGATGACATTATAATCTACTGGCTTTACCACAAAATCGATCATCTATGCGAATCAGGTCATTGGGCGACACATATATAAAACCAGAGATGTCATCATTTAGAAACTAATTCGTATAAGCTGACCTGAGCAATGCAAACATGCATCATCGAGTCTGGCCAGATTAAATACCACTAGGGCTGGGACGGGCACCGAAATCTACACAATTGGTTTTGTGACCAAGCTTTGATTGGTACAATTGGTTTTGTGACTTTGTCAGTTGAGTGCAATTCATTTTGTGACCTTCATGTCACATCACAATTCATGCAGATTGGTTTTGTGTTTTTAGGGAGCAGTACACAATTTCAACTGCCACATTTTGTGCCCTGCTCCAAAAGTCACAAAACAAATCTGCATGAATTGTAATGTGACCAACCACAATCTTGTGTGGTTTTGTGTTGTGTCCAATCATAAGTATGCAAGTGATTCCATTCAATTGAAGTAGATATTTATAATATTTTGAATGGTGTTTTAATATAATTATCTAAAGCAAACTGTAGTACGATCAAATCTATCATTGTGAGGTAATGGTAGGCAAAACTTTAATAATTTCAATTTAAAAAATAAAGTCCCACAACTGAACTTCCTCTAATTTTACATCCTGTGCCTTGCACATAATGACACCATCTGTTTCACCCTTGAGAACCATTCCAATTTTACATCCTGTGCCCCTTCACAAAATGAAATCATCTGTTTTAACCATGAAAGCCATCTTCCTTTTATATTTTGTGATCTACACAATGGAGTGAGGCACGAATTGTGGCCTACTCCAAAAGTTGTGACACAAAATCACATGGATTGTTTTGTGAACCAATCCAAAACATCCAAAAAATGGTTTTGTGACACTGTGTTTGCACAATTGCTGTTTCCGTCCCTTCCCTAAATACCACTGACAAGTCTAGCCAGCCTGGCCAATTGGTTCAGCCACATTCATCCAATTCCTTTAACCACCCAGGGTTGCGGTGGATGAAGTATGTGACAATTAAGGTATTTTCCATAATCAAGGCATCTGAATCGGAGCCATTCAGGAAAAGTGGGTTACATAGGAAATCCAAATCTTCACAGGATCTGGGAGAAGGTTTGCTCCTCCAGAATCCAACACCACCCACTTGGCACCTGGTAGTGAAATCCAAGAGTGAAACCAAGGGGTCTGGAATCATAACAAGGTATCGATAAAACCAATATATTTAACATATCAAAATAGAACTTTTAACCAGTAATTTTATTTGAAACATTAAATATTTCCTTTTTAAAAAGATTAAAATCCAACCAAACTGATTCAGCCCATCAATGTAAAGTATAATATCTGAAACAGATCATCCACCAGTGGATGTAGCGTGGCCTCAATTCCAGAAAATCAGGCTAGCTCCCTTTTTTCCAGAAAAAAGCCAACTTTGATCCAGATGGCTGCTTTATTACAGGGCAGCCATCAGATCAGATCCACCACACTTTTTTTTAAAAAAAATGAGCCATATTTTTATTTAAATTTTATAAGAGCAGCAGTTAAGGGACCACAGCCTTAGGGAAAGTGGGGATAGGGGGTTAATTAAACGCTTTTTCATCATCATTGTATTGTCTGGCTGTTCCATGCTGGGAAGCTCCAGCTACAGGTAAGGTCCAACAAGAACATTGACATAGAGGCAGGGCTAAGAAAAAGCCCCAGGAATTGAACCTGGGACCACTGGCGCCAAATCAGAATGCCTCAACCAACTTGGGTACACCCAGGTGATTAGATCCGCCCCAGCCCTATTAACCACCCAGCCAGCAATTATCACATTATTTCCATCCAAATGCCAGCAATCCCGCTTTTTTCTAAAGCTCATGTATTTATAAAACATAATAACAACCCTTCTTATTGTTGAGTATATAATTCTCGTATGTATATGAAACAAGATAAAGGGGAAAATTAAGGAGAGAAGGGTACTTTATTTGATATGGGTAGTGATGGTTATATAGTATCACCCAAAGCCACATGCTGTCTGTTGCAACTGAACCAATTAGAGTTCAGTATTTGATTGGGGAAGACAAAAGTCCAATAGAAAGGACATAAATGAATAGAATAAGGTATAATTTATTTTATAATATCATGATTGATATACTATATGGGGAAAGCCACAAGGCCACAGGGGGTGGCATAGTGGGGTGTTCCATATAAGGTTTGGAGCCGAGGAATAACTTGTGCGGGGATCAACAAGTCAAATTGGCAGTGCTCCTGATAAGGAGGGAGTGCCTGCAGTTTGATGTTGCCATCAGATTGGCTCATGTTGTTAGATATGTCAAGGGGCAACTCATCAAGCACCCCCTGGGTATTGTAAGATATGTTGGCAGGCAAGTCTGTAAACTTGGTTGCAACACCCCATTGCTCCCTGCTTGTCGTCAGACACCAGGATCAGAGTCTGCAGGAGATCTGGGAAGGTGCACACGAACAACTTTTGTGTGGGGATGGTACGGCAGGGGCTCAAGCAATTTTGGTGAAGTTTCTTGGTGTTCCTTTGGGCGTCTTCAAGTTGATAGGTATGGTTATCATAGATCACAGCTATTTTGAAGGGTCCCAAGTGGTTGGGCTCCAATTTGGCTAAGTTGGGATTGAGGGCATAGACAGGGTTTCCTACAGCGCATCTTGCCTCAAGATGCTTTGTCCCTCCCTAAATCTGTTTGTGCTCAATGTCTCATGCTTTGGCACAACATTGGCTCGGGGAAGGGGTTGTTGTTAGGGGAGGCTTGTTGGGGTACTTGGACCGTAGTTTTCCCTGTTTGACCCCTGTCAGACTGTCAGGCGTCCCAAAGGCCAGGGTGCTGGGGCTGAATCCCGTGCCCATGTTGATCCTTGCTTGAAGGATGAGTAGAGCAATGGGCAAGTGTTCAGTCCACGCGGTGTTGGGGTGCTCTTGTGAGAGCTTGGCAATCAGTTGAACCAGTGAGCCATTTAACCGTTCCACGCATCCATTGGCTTGAGGATGGTAGGGTGTTGTAACTATACGTTGGAGTGCGTTCTTGGCGCAGTATGCTTTCATGACATGCCCAACTAGTTTGGGACCCCCATGCTTAAAGAGGTGTTTAGGTTGTCCAAAACAGGCCACAATTTCCTTGCCAATGAAGCAAGTGATGGTGGTGGTGTGATTAGTGGTCACCCATGCTATTGGCCAACAGGTGAAGTAATTGATGGTGGTGATGATATACTTCTTTTGTAGCCTGTCTTTGGGGAGAGGTCCGAAAATATCAAGGGCCCACTGCTCAAAGGATTCCATGGCTTTAATAGGCAGGACAGACTTAGGGTTGCAGGGTTGTACGTATTTTTTTCACACAGCACACATGTTTCAAGGAGGTCCAAGATGTCTTGGCACATACACGGCTACCAAACCTTATGTTTCATGATTTTGACAAGTTTATGTCCTTTGATGTGACCCAAGGTGCAGTGGTAGTGTAGTATGGTATCCCCCGTTGTGTGGTGGTAATATAAGATATTGTCTCACCTGTTTCTTCTTGGCAGCAGACGTTACCAGCGTCAGTGGTGAACTGGCTTTCTTTGTCCTCCAGCTTGTAAATAGTAATGGAATTAAGGCCTTTGTAGCAAGTAGCCTCAGGACATAGGTAGAGCATGGGCCAGTCTGGACCTACACTGGCATTCCCTGGGATGGACACTACATACAATCTGGAGATGGCATCATCTGTGACAAGCTCCTTCTCGGGTTTGTTCTCAATTCACAGCTGATAAGGGGACAGAAGCTTAATAAATTCTGCCTGATGTAAGGTTAAGTGTGACTGAGTGTTGAAATACTGAAGAGATTTGTGATCTTTCAGGACTTGGGGTGGAAATGTGGCCCCTTCCAGGTAACAGCGCAATTTCTCAACATAGTGCATAATTGCTGCTAACTCCTTATCATGTATGAGGTAGTACTGCTCTGAGTCAGTGAGCTTCATGGATTTTTAGGCCACAGAAAGGAAGGCAACTGATTGATTTCCACTTGCAGCACACTCCTATGGCCCTTTCAGAGGCAACAGTTTTGAGTTTATATTGACAATTTCAATGGGGGAATTGTAACATAGGTGAAGTTGTAAGCCTTTGTTTCAATGTCTCAAAGGCCTGGTCTCTGGCAGGTGTCCAGTGGAAGCACCGTTTGGTGTTTAGGAGCCCAGTGAGAGGTGCAATTAGTTCTCTGCAGTTGGGAATAAACTTGCGCACTTAGGCAACCATGCCCAAGAATGTACACACCTGACCCATTTTGGTGGGGGGGGCATCCTTATGATTGCCTTTATTGTTGCAACCAAGTTTCCAGACTTGCCTGCTAACGTATCTTACAATACACAGGGGGCGCTCAATGAGCCGCCCCTTGACATATCTAACGTTATGGATTAATATGATGGCAATATCAAATGGTAGGTACTTCATCCTAATTACTGTAAATTCAGAACCTGAACGTAAAAATGCAGGATTGTCAAATCCTTGGTCCAAATTTCAAATCACTTTTGCGGGATAGCCTTTTTTAATTAAATTGATTTTTTTGAGTATTTATTTGAATATTTGAAAATGCGGGAACTCATAGACACTTTGCAAAGTTCAAGTTGAGCTGCATATTTCCTATGGACAAAATGAATTAACTGGAATCATATTTGAAGCGTTCAAATTCATCAGCCATTTTCATTAAGTTTACTATGTTTTTTGAAATTGCAGGATTGTCAAATCCAAGAACCGAATTTCAAATCACTTTTGAATGCCACTAGTAAACTCAGATATTAATTGCGGGAACTGGAATCCAAATTGAATGTACAGTAAGCACACTAGGAAATACCAACCCGAATCAAGAAGCTTCACCACAACTAAAATCAAATGAAAAATTCAAACTTGATAACCATAATTAGACATAAAAGTTATTAAACTTTAAGATCATCCAAACCCAGAAAGTATACAATATTATACACTTCAAATCACAGATATAGAAACCCTGATACTATTCAAGGCTATATCAAGAAAAAACAACTTCCCACAACTAAACCAATAACTCCAAATAAATACATATTCAATATAAAATATATTTTTTATTTTATTTTTATGGACTGTCAATCACATTCCCAACCCGCTCCTGCACCAGCCTGCGGGGCAGCCTGTCCACAAGGGCGTCCCAGAGGGTCCAAGAACAGACCCAGAACCCAACTTGAAGGGAGTCATGCCAATACACAGGCCTCCCAAGGTGTCATTGCCAGCCAACCACCTCCCGCGTCCCAGGCCCAATCAACCAGCTTGAATCCCAGGCAGAAGCCACTCAAGGCCTGCTACCAAAGTCTCCTACACCAGGGTCACCGGGAACACTGAGGTTACTTACACCTCCACTGTGTACCCAGTTGTCACCTGGCCCCACACTCTTGACCCAAGAGTTGCCACTTCCTGCCCTGCGTCTTTGACACCACTTACAAGCCATTGGCAGCCACTGTTGAGCCATCTGCGCCTGTGATCTATTCCACCATTGACGACGCCAGCGCAACCAAGCGTGATCCCACCTTCTGCACAAAGGTCCCCGTCCCCTGTGTTGAGCCTGGTAGCCAGGATGCCGTGGTACCTGCTAAGGGCCGGCGTCAGTTGACAGATAGTGAGCGTGAAGCTCTCCTCAACTGCTTGAATGGGGGAATGGCGGTTTGGGATATTGCGTCCCAATTTGGTGTCACGGCCAGGTACATTGCCGACATCAACACCAAGTATGGCTATACTGGGCAAATTGCCAAATCCACCAAGGCTAAGTAGCAGCCAAAACTCTTGCAGCCTGTGCACATCAACGCAATCAAGCAGTGGGTAGCCAGGGATTGCCACCTGGACATGCTTGCTGTCCAATAAATTCTTGCCACAGAGTTTGGGCTTTCTGTTTCTAAAACCCTTGTTTACAAAACAATGGTTGATTTGGGCTTCTCTTGGAAGGTGCTCTGAGTTTCTCTGTACAACAGAAACAGTGAAAAGACCATCAAGGATCAACACATTTATGCTTAGACATATCTGGAACTAAAGGAGACTGGGAATGTCCAGTTCTTCTATATTGACAAATTGTTGTTTTCCTCCTCACTCAGGTCCAGGCATGGGTGGGTCAAGAAAGGGTCCAAGGACGGCATAGCCCATTGTGCAGCTGTCCGTTCCCAGACCTATTCAATGGTTGCTTCTTGGTCCTTGCAGGTTGGATCAATACCAGATGATTAAAGGCTCCCATAACAGCAGGACCTTTCTTAATTTTCTCTAAGTTGTCAAGGAGTACCTTTGGATAAATTATAGTGGCACAACCAATGTTGTTGTGCTTGATAATGTCGGGCTCCACAAAGTGGATCTGGTTGTGTCCGAGTTCCCCCCCATCAACAAGAATAGCCACTCCTCCAGCCACTGCCTTGCAGACTGCCCAATGAGACTCCTCTTTCTCCCCCCCATATTCCCCATTCCTGAATCCAATTAAGGAGGTGTTTGGTTATATAAAGAATAAGGTGAAACAAGGCCTTCCTCATGTTGCAAATGAACCAATGAGAGCTCAGTACTTGGAATTGGGGAAGACAACAGTCCAATAGGAAAGGACAGAATAATAAGAATAAGGTATCATTTATTGTAGAACATTGTGATTAATATACCATAAGGGGAAAGCCACAAGGCCATAAGGGGGTGGCATAGTGGGAAGTTCCATGTAAGGTTTGGAGCCAAGGAATAACTCGTGCGGGGATCAGCAGGTCAAAATGGCAACACTACTAATTAGGATGAAGTACCTGCAATTTGACATTGCCATCAGATTAATCCATGACATTAGATACATCAAGGGGTGACTCATTGAGCGCCCCCTGTGTATTGTAAGATACGTTAGCAGGCAAGCCTAGAAACTTGGTTGCAACACTCAGGACACCAAGGACCTATTCAATATTCTTGAGGTCAGCCAATTTGTGATGCCATCTGATGTGGTGGTGGCTTTTTACAAGCACTCGGAATCCTTCCTCCCTAAAGCCCTGGCCTCTGAGCCAATCAGATAAATGGGCTCTCTGGTTTACTTTGTTTTTATTTTTATTTATTTTGTTTTTATTAGGTCTCAAAAATTATTATTTATATATAATAATTTAATGTGTGATTGTATTATAGACATATAAGAATACTTAGAAAAGGTAAGTAAAGTTAACTAAACTAGATATGAAGAATATATTTTTATTATAATGCACTGAATACTTTATTGACTGTTGTGCTACCAAATAAATAAATTAAAAAAGATAGAAATATAATTTTTTATTTAAATAATTGTTAATTGTTGATGGTACTTTGGCTTTTTTACGCCAAAAATTGGACCTTGTGTGTCATCATATGATCCTTGTTATTTCAGTGCCACTATAGCCACACAACACAACAACCAATGATTTTTATATAATCCTTATTAATTTGTACTTAGGACGCAGTTCAAGTATATCAAATATGTGTATCAAATCATAATACAAGAGAAAGCTAATTTGAGTTGTAAACAAACATTTGTTTAGAACAATAGTTGAGCGGGCCGCATGATGCGGATAAATTGAATTCTCCATGTTTATCTTTGTGATAAATGAACCCATACTCAACAAGTAGTAAATAAAAACTTTTTTAATCCTTTTTTTATTTGACGTATTGGCAACTATAACTAAAGTCTTTTAATATACTTAGATATATTAATATTATAATTTACACACTAAAATTTAAAATTAAAATTAAAATATTAATTGCAGTAGTTTTAAAAGCTATGGCAACAACCAAAATGAACTCATATTTAAACAAAATCCAACTAGCAGGTTAAAATATACACTCTGTTAACAGGGATTTTTGGCGCTAATAGGCAAAATGGGTCAACACAGCAACAAAGTACTCACGCGCAAAGCGAAACCATTCAAAATGAAATCCAAAATACATGGATTCACAAACAAAATGGTGTGAGTTGGCTTTCAGTGTACATATGTTTACTATGTGAATCAGTGACAAAATACACCCACACATGGTGCGTCAAAACTCAATCCAAAAACAAAACACAATAGGAACTCAAACCACAAACAAAATCACTCACGCAGTTTGTGCAATAGATTGTAATCAAGAATGATACCAAGGCATCTAAAATAAGACACAAGATCTGAAACATAAATTTTAAAAATATTGTGTTGGGTGCTTATATTTGACATAAAATCCGGGAAAAAGGGTGGGAATTATTTTGGGTATTCAAAAATGGGCGTTGAAAACCAGAAACAACTAATTAAGAAATAAAAAATCTATAACTGGGATATTGGGTGGGAAAACATCTAATTAAATATCCATATTCAGATAAAAGCAAAAATTAAAATTAGGGAGTAACTTAATTAAAATTTATTTAGTATTTTATTAAATTTTAAAATGGAAGGAACACAACACCAGAGTACCAATGCATCTGTTGTGCGCCGCGGTCGCGGTCGCCCCTGCGGGTCAAAGAATAGACTTAGTACAACACAAGTGCCTACTCAAGGAGGAGACAGGAGAGGAGAGTTCCATAGTGACGCTGCACTGACACAGCTGGTTCAAGGAGCACAAGCTGCTAGGGTGCAGAGCATAAACCCTTGGGTCCCAAAGCTGACCCAGAAGCCAACCAAGGTCACCACTACCAAAATGGTTAGAAACAAGGAGGTAGAACTTACTTTGTATGTGTTTGACGCTGTGTACTGGCAAGAGTTGGCCCCGTCAGCCATGCTGGAGAAGGTGAAGCCTGTACTTGATACTAGCTATGAGCCATACATAAGCAATGGCAATCAGGAGGACGACGAGGAGCCCGAGTTCTTTCAAACTGATGAGGGACAACTGGTGCGCAAGAAAGTTGCAGCCTTCTACAACAAGGTGCCTATGCCCTGTGCCTTGCCCAATGCCAATGAGTCAATCCCCACCGCTAAAAAGCCTGCTCAGAAGCGCATCCCTGACACCAAACACATCATCCTGCTCAAGCTAAAGCATGAATCAGGCAATTACAAGGCGGCTGTAGCCATTGTCGGGGTGGATCCCAAGTACACCTCAAAGACCTTAAACAAGTTCCTCAACACGGGTCAAGTCCTTGTTGCAGAGAAATCCTTGCGCGTGTTGACCATGCTCACAAAGGAGCATAAATGGGCAATCTGCCAGTGGATGTCCCGAGATTGCCATCTTGAACTGGCAAATATACAGGCCATGGTCAAGTCTGCTTTTGGGGTTGAGGCCTCAATTTCCTTATATTATCATTTGGTCAAGGAAATGTGATTTTCCTGGAAAAAACTCAGGGTATCCCCATACAATCAGAACAGCCCAGCAAATATTGAGACCCAGAGAAAATATGCAGAGGCGTATACTGCCCTAAAAGCCAAGGGGACAGTCAAATTTTACTACATTGACAAATCAGCATTTGCCTTGTCAATGCGCAATGAGTATGGGTATGTCCCCAGAGGCTCCAATGACGGGATGGCTTGGCGTGCTGCAGACTGCGCCACAGCCTATTTGATGGTGGCTCTCCTCGGTCCAAAGGGGGTTGAGCTCTACCAAATGATATTGGGATCTCACAATAGCCGGACCTTCTTATCATTCCTCCAATTGGTCCAGGAGCACCTGAGGCGCACAAGCCCGGGCTTCACCAACGTAATTGTGCTGGACAACGTTGGTCTCCACAAGGTGGCGGATATTCTTGAAGAATTTCCATCAATTGACACAAGCATTGCAGTGGGCCCCCAGCAATTGGCCACAGAAAATTTGCGCCTTCTCTTCCTCCCCGCCTATTTGCCCTTCCTAAATCCCATCAAGGAAGTCTTTGGGTGGCTCAAGCAAGTTGTAAAGCAAGGAACCCCAACTGGGACAGAGGACCTTTTTGATTTGCTGCAGGCCGGGATCTATACCCTCCCAGCTGAGACCATGGCCAAATTCTATGGCCACACTGATTTGTTTATCCCCGTGTGCCTTGCAAATCAGCCAATCAATTAAAGGCTTAGCTTATCCCACTTTTTCTATATATCCTCTAATTTACTAATCAAGATTCATTAACTAACATTTTATATTTAGATGATTCCAAGCCCGCAATCACATTCAGCAGCACCATCAATGAAGGCTAGTAATTTATTTATTCATAATCATTTTTATTATTGCATCCAAGGGTATCCCAAACGCTTGATAATGGATTAAGCAAACACATCAATATCATTTTTGGCAAATAAATATAAAAAGCAAACTAAAAAAAATAAATGTAAATCATACAAATTAGAAGTAGATTTTATTGACATATATTATATGCTTTTATTAAAACCTTCCCTGGAATTTATTTTGTAAGTAATTTTTGCTAAAATATTATTTTATAAAATTATTAATTATAATAAAAATAATCTAAAGGGTAAATATATTTATTGGTATAGAGAATATTTTAGGAGCGCCTATAATGGATTCAGCAGTATGTACCCACCCCACGATGGAGGTGGCGCACAACCTCCACCGCCACACCGTGGACAGTGGATACACCCTGGTTAAAATACTCCCGCCTGCTGGTGAAAGAGAGGATGGTGAGGTGTGAGTGAAGCAGCAGCTTCTCAGGCAAGGCCGCAAACCCGTAGATTCCAGCCAGGACCAGGGCATCCTGGATAACATGGTTAACTGAGTCATATCTGTGGGGAACCTTCTTCCCGTTGAGAGCAAGTTGGGCCTCGTCAATCCCCAGAAGGACCCCGTCCAGGTCCTCCACGCTGGCGCTCATTCCGAAGTAAAACAGGAACCCCAGGTAAACCACCAAGTGAAGCCTTTGCCCCGCAAAGGCTTCCGTGAACTCACACATCTTATTGTAGACCGCGCTGATCTTCTTCTTGTGCTTGGTTTTTCCAAAGGTAAGATCCATAGCTTCTGGGACCCCCGTCTTGTTGGCACTCCAGGCCAGCCCAAAGTCTGCCAGGAAGATTTTAATCTTCTTCACGGCTGTTGCATCCGCAACAGCCAGTTTTTCTACTGCGCGCCCAAAGTTCTCCAGCAAGTAGGACAGGGTGTGCTCCACCAGAAAGCAGAAGCAAGCAGCTGCATGGGCCCGGCCCATCTCCGGTATATTCTTGAATGGGAGCGTTGCCAGGACGTCCCAAACAAGCTCAATGGAGTTTACACAGTAAACTCCACTGAGGGAGACCGGGTCCAGGCAGACCAGTTGAGCATCCTTGTAGGCAGTAACTGCCCACTCAGATGCCCCCTCTTCATGTGTTAGCCCAGCCAATGCCTCCCTGGACATTGGGAATGCACTGTGAATCCTATCTTCAAGCTCCTGCAAGACAGGGGGGACAGGAAAAGCTGCTTTGCCATGTGAGTGGCAAAATTTGAGTAGAAGGTGGGGGGGACAAAAGGAACCAGGACCCGGCGGAGTTTGCCATCAACATCTTATAAAAAAAAAGGTAAGTATTTATGAATTTTTATTAAATTTATTTTCTTAGGTTACCTTCTTGGGTTTCTTCTTTGCCGGCGGCTTTGACAGGCTTTGCCATCCTTGGTGCAAGCAGCTGTGCCGGCGTCTCAGTGTCCTCCTTGCAGGCCCTCTTGGCAGGTTTGAGATGTGCATACATCTCAGCGTTGTCTGTCCAGACAGACGGCGTAGAAAGGGCGTAGGACTTGAATTGTAAGCCATCCACAACTGTCTTCTGGATGTTGAGTAGGCACTCTATTGTCTTCTCAGGTATGTCTGGTATTTTGGTCATGAGTGACTTGGCAGACACCTTTTTGATTTTGTCCCCTTCAAGGACGGCAGACTTCACCTTTTCCTTGACCTTGTGGTCAATTTCTTTGATTTTGGTAATTGCCAAGTCAAGGTCTTTTAGAAGTTTTTCCAATTTGCTCATTGATTTTTTACTAACCTTTTCATATGTTTTTATAGCTTTCACCCCAATAAACTATATGTTATTTTGATACAATTGCCTCTTTGTTTATTCCTTTTTGTTTTCCCATTTACTACATTATCCCATCTTTTTACCCATTTTGTATATGTTTTACATACATCTCAATATGTGTTGTTTGCTTTGTGTGGCATTGTTTCCCTGGTTACCATATTATTTTTGGCGCTTGACACAGCCCCTTGTGAAAACATTAATAACAATTTGGTGATCAGCTAAAATTCAATTAGAAAATTATAGTGTTAACTGTTTTTAGATAAAGTTATTACTGATCCAAATTCAAAACCTTAATGATAAACTTTAAGACAATCAGGAGCTGAGTGATAAAGTGATTGTTGTGACATAAAGGGTCATTCAATAATTATTTGATGCATGTGCGCTAATGAATATGATTGGCTGGATGTTTTGCCATTGTACGCCATTGCTGCTGTGGCAAGTTGTTGATGGACTAGTGTTAACTCAGCAGCTGATTGGGCACTAGTCCATCAGCAACTTGCAACAGCGGCAATGGCGTACAATGGCAAAACATCCAGCCAATCATATTTATTAGCGCACATGCATCAAAGAATTATTGAATGACCCTTTATGTCACAACAATCACTTTATCACTTGGCTCCTGATTGGCTTAAAGTTTATCATTAAGGGTTTGAATTTGGATCAGTTACAACTTTATCTAAAAACAGTTAACAAAATAATTTTCTAATTCAATTTTAGCTGATCACCAAATTGTTATTAATGTTTTCACAAGGTCTGTGTCAAGCGCCAAAAATAACTGTGTTCTGGATCTAGATATACACCATAGTAAATATATGACTTTATAGAAATAAGCTGAACATAAAGAATAAAACCAACTATAAACAAAGAGAACATGAACAATTGAAATTCAAAATAAAGATAATATAAATATAAAATGTTTGGTGACAGGGGGTTTATTGAGGCGGGGGGAGTGATGCCTAGGAGGCAGAATAACGCGAGAAGGAAGACATAGAGGCAGTGCTGGCCTGGGGGGTCTGGGATTGGGTGAGTTGGGCTTGTGGGTTAGGGGTGTTGGTGTTGGTGGTGGGGGTGGAGGCAGGAGGATTTTTTGTGATGGCCGCCATATACCACTTGTTGTACTCCTCATTGGTCATTGGCTAGATGGGCTGGTAAGTGGCAATGCCTGAGGTGGAAGGCGCTTATCCTTACGTGATTGGCTACCCATGTTCACATGGAAAACCATTTGCGCAAACAAGTCAGCCACCATTTGGCAACTAAAGAGAAAATTGTGATCAAGGACCCCAAGATAGAGGTTGTTGAAAGCCTGAGGGTGGCGCTCCCATAATGTGGATCCCATGTTAAAGAAGACAACATCTCCCAGATGGACGTCAGCATGGCCGGCAGGGTAGACTGAGGCCTGGTGCCTGCGTCCCTGGATGACCTCAAGGGCAGTGGAGCTTCCCTCCATCTGGTGGCTCAAGAAAACCTGGTATTTGGAATTCAAGCCATCCCAGGAGTCAAGCAATCCACCAAGGATGTGGCCGTACGAGTACCCATTGATGAAATCAGGGTTTGTCCAATAATAGACAAAACCCTTAGCTGACACAGCCAGAAATGCACCAATAAACGTCCCCTTCTTGACCTTCTTCCTTCCTTTTTGAGTGGCGGCTCTTCCTTGCTCACCAAAGTCATCAAAAGCTAACAATAGCTTGTAGTAGGAGATGAAAATGACATCATCTGACAGACTAGTCAAGCAATGGACCAGGGTTGATTTGATTGCGTAGTCATATGGGGAATCCTCAGCGCCATCCCATTGGTTGCCAGCAAAATTTGTAAGAACCCTAATTGAAGCCACCTTTCTGTGCATCCAGAGCTGCACCATGCTCTCAGACACCCAAATGCCATGGTGAGCAAGTTGCTTCCAGACCTGGGTCAAGGGAAGCTTGGGGTCCCGCTGGAGGAGGTCGAGCATGATTGGGTATGCCTCAGTTATCTGGGACTCTTGGGCCTTCTTGGGCTTCTTGGCCACCCTGATCTGATTCCCTCTGTTCATCATGCTGTTGAATTCCTGCATGACAGTAGCTTGGGTAAATTGCAATTGGTCAGCAATCTGATCTCAGGACAGACCCTGCAGGTTGAGAGCCACAATTTCCTGAAGAATTTGGGAAGTGATTATTTGTCGCTTGGGGCGCTGGGCAGGGGGGAGCTGAAGCCTGATTGGCTGAGGAAGGGGCAGGTTGGGCGATGGCAGGAAGTTGTTCTGAATTGAGGTTGCCATCCTGATTTGTTGGTGGGCAGCTTGTGCGGGGGTGGGTATGGGAGCAGGGGCAGCACTAGACGCAAAGTGACTCTCAAACAAGTCAAAGCCATATGGGTTGGGGGACAGTAACAGGTCAGCTTCCTTGTTACCTGCCTCAAAGGCTTGGGTGTAAACGGGTGCCTCCACATTCTGAGCCTTGCCTCCATTGAAGCTGGCCTGACTGCTGCTGGCTTGGCTGCTGGCGCGGTTGAAAATGTTGCTGTTGAAAACCATCTTGAACTAAAACCTAGGATAAAATCACTAAAAGTAGAAATTTTAAAAATTAATAATTTATTTTTATTGTAATCTCAAGTCCATATTTAGAAGGTTCTCAAAACCATTCCATACAAATATGGAGCCATGAAAATGAATAAAATGCCTCTGTTTCTAAATCAGATAGCTGTTGATTGGCTGTTAAACTGTTATTTTTCTATTTTAGGCTGCTCATACTACACATCTTGTATGAGTTCATTTTGTTTTGTGTTTGTGTAATCTCGCTTCTAGAGTACTCAGATTTTGTTTCATTTTGGTTCTTCTGTTGGTGTCTCATATGAATCCTGATTGGATTATAATATACTCTGGAATAGCATCCATCCATTTCACTTGTTGTGTCAGTTCATTTTGTTTGTGGTTTGAACTACACCGCTTGATGTTTGATATAATTTTGTATAATGGGCAAGTGAAATTTTGTTTTTGGTTTGACATTTCATTTATTAACTGACACTATTTAAATTATTTGAATCCTGAATCTCGCGCAACTTGGATTTTGTTTAAATCTGAGTTCATTTTGGTTGTTGCCATAGCTTTTAAAACTACTGTATAAATCTTAAAAGTTAAATATTTAAGTTTAAATAATTAAAATATAACAATTTTATTAAATTGTAATTTATTCAATATCAAAATATTTGATATTAAATATGTCAATATTAAAGATTTTAACAGTGAATATTTTAATATTTAAAATAAAAGAAAATAAAAAAATAAAATAAAAATTTTAAGTTGCAAGGGAAAATAATTTATTGGGGGAATGCAAATTGCAAGGGGAATGTGTTTATTCCAGGGAATTATACCCCAAAATTAAATTTTCAGCTAATGCATCTAATTGGGACCACATACTCTTCTGTATGTGGTGGATGACTCTGGCGCCAATTGCTAGAGGGGTGGCGCTCAACACCCTGGTGGTGGCCGACTGGGTACAACACGACATTTTGAAAACAGCATCTCAAAAAATGCCATCTCAAATTTTTGCTATCTTGATTTACTAGTAAAAACGACATTTTGATTTACGGCATTTTGACTAAGAAAAAACGGTTCTAAAATTTTAGATTTTTGAACACCCCAAAAAACCCTAAAGAATTCTCAAAAAATACAATTCAAAAACATTTCTAAGCTTAAAAAAGCCTCATAATTCCAAATCTGCAATAAAAAATGGGGTCAATTAGTAGTAACAAGGTTGTGTAAAGTCCAAAAGTTAAAATATCCCAAAAATAACTATTTTCATTGATTTTAACTACAAACTATACTTTAAAATAAGCATAGAATTGTACCAAAAACTAAATAAAACTAAAATAATGATAAAAGTAAAGGGAAAAAGAGAGAAGATAGAGTGGTGTTTATTGAGGAAGGATCATACATTGGTTGAAAGAGCAATAGAGATGGCTTGGAGATGTTCAAGCTTGCTATCCTTGGGATAGTAGGCAAGGACCACCTTGCTAATCTCTGTATACTTTTTCACCCCTTTGGTTTGCTTGGGAGATCATCCTTGGTCTTGATGCCTGTTTTAAAAAGGCAGGCAGAGATGGCTTGTTGAGTCTTGAGATGCACCATGATTTTTTTTGAACTTGGGCTTCTGAACCCGGACCCTTGTGGCAAATTGACTATGCCACCCTTCAAGAGAAGAGGTGGTCTTGATTAGGCCATCCTTTACCTGCTTAAAGCAGTTCCAGGTGATTGAGTCACCGCCTTTTCTGATTTGGCGTGCTCCTTGAAACACTCCAACCCATTGAGTTTCAAAATACTCTATGAATGGAGCAAAGGCTGCCTGGTTGGCAATAATGTAGGGATGGCGGAGGAGAGTGTCGTAGAAGGCATTGGTTTCCTCCTTCTGCACAAGGGCAAGGGCAGCAAAGCAGTTGAACACGTCCTTTGCTTCCTTTGTGCCTTCAGTGTAGACCAGCTCATGGAGGTCAGAGCACTTTTGAAGGTGGCAGCAGAGTGCCTGCCAAAAGTGAAAGTAGCATCCCTGAGGGGAGCTCTTGAAGACTCTAATAAAAGCATTATCCTGAGCCTGCTCAAAATCTACTACCAGGTATTCATGGTATGGAAGGCTTTTGGGCTTTTTCTTGATGGGGGTGGCTTCCTCTGACTGGGCCTTTTTCTTGCGCCCTCTAGTCTCCTTTGGCTCCTCTTCAATGATGGGGAGGATCTCATCAAGCTTAGCCTTTAATATTGTGAGTGCCCAGACATATGTTTCCTGCTTCTTGTTGGGAAGGAAAAAGAAGACAAGGGGAAGAACTAGATTACCAACCTGCCCATGGATATTCCAAAGCTGGCTGAAGAGCTTTGGGAGGTTGAGAATGTTCCATCTGCAATCCAGGTCTTGCATTTTAAAAGGTTGCACAGATCCTGGCTTGTGGCAAAGCAGATGATACGCTCTGGGGCATGTTGACCATCATCATGAAGGAGAAATTTCTCTTTGTGCTGTGAAAGCTTTTGCTCTTCAGTTAAAATCAACTGGTCAATTGATGAAGCACTGATGCCTTCAGTGCTCAGAGCATATCTCTGGTCAGTGAGATATCTCTGAAGTTTTGAGGCGCCACCAATAGTTGCAAATTGGGTATCATTTAGATTAATAAGTGCATCATTCACGACCTCAGTTGCAGTTTGGTCTTTGGTGGTTGTTATGACCTGGCAAAGAAACCAGCGGATCAGTTGATACAGTGGATCAAAGGGCTCGGCACAGTCATGCCCAATAGTCAGGGCTTTAAAACAAGTGAACCCATAGGTGGTGAGTCTAGCTGGACAGCCAACGTTATCACATTTGAAGTGATGCTGACGGATGGGCTTCTTCTCGTCGTTGCAGCTGAATCTGTAGCCCTTGTGGACAAAGCCAGCACCCCCTTTCTTGTTCATAATTGGATAGCTGGTAGGGTAAGTTGGGGGCACAGCAAAGGAGCCATTTCTGTTGCATACATTATGGATGGTATTAAGATCCCAGAGCTCAATTGGCTTATCTGCAGGAGCACCAGGCTCAGGCTTCTGCTCTTTTTCATCCTCAGGCTCTGAAGTGGGGTCAGAGTGGCAGTTAAAGTTGAATAACTTCTCTTAAGGGTCTGACAGGGAGTAAACAAAAGGAGAATGGGGAGGGGTTGGGCTTGTTTCCTCAGGCTCTGGTGAGGGCGTAGGGGTCTTGGGGGGAGCTTTACCCTTAGCAGGCTGCTTTTTAGGGGTAGTTTTGGCCTTTTTGGCCTTTGGAAGAGTGGTCTTGGACTTTGAGGCCTTGGAGGCCTTGGACGCAGCTTTGGTGGTAGGCTTGGGAGGCATCTAAAAGTGAATTAGTATCAAAATATGAGCAATTTGGGGGTTGTTTTTAAAGAGAAAAACAAGAATGTTTTTAATATAAAAGTATCAATTTTTTTACATAGAATTGTAGAGGAGATCAAATAATATATACTATCAAATTTTCAATGTTTTTTTTGAAAAAATAATTTTTTATTAGTAACGCAAGTAGGCAAAACTTTGAGTTTTGACTGAAAACTTGCTCTCAAGATGGAGTTTTTGAAGTGACGTAATTGAGATGCTGTAGCTCAAAAACATAGTGTTTTTGGCCATTTTTTATATTAAATTAAGAAATCTACGGTGGAGCTACCTCAACTGGGCCAAAGAGTAAAACTTGAATTTCTCAAAAACTAGCTTATACAACTGGGGTTAAAAAGTACCCAGTTGTTTAGAGGGGGCCAAAATATATATATTTGCAAATTTTCATATGTTTTCTTACATTTTTTGCTTAAGTGGTTTTAGATGTGAAACTATACTTTTTAAAAGTGGAAAGCAAGAATTGCAGTGGGGGAATTGATATAGCGTAGCCTGGCGTCATATGTAATTTACCTTTATTTTCCCCTATCCATTGTGCGCCTTGAATCAATTGGGTGATGTGAAACTCGGTGGAATTTGAAGTGACGTAAATCAAAATGGCATAATCACCCTCTTCTATATTAAAATCACTATTAAAATATTTTATTGATGAAACCCTTATCAACATATCCATGTATAATAAAGTTATAAATTACATATAACAAAACTGGTTTTTTTTACCCAGCAATGACAATCACTATAAGGACTATCATAGTGGTGTCTTTTTAGGTTGTTCCTTTTATAAGTGTCTTAGATTAATACTATAGGAACATCTTCTGGCACTATACCACAGGCTTTATTTTAGTTTGTGTATAAACTTATTTTAGTTTAGGATAGATGGCGTAATTCAAAATGACGTAAAGTTAAGATGGCGTAAACACGCCCCACACTAAGTGATGTCATATGTAAATAAAGTAGCAAAATAAGATTTAATTAATCTGACTTGAAGTGACAGAATTGAGATGGCGTAAATTTGAGATGCTGTATTATAAAAGTATATGTAAATTTTAACTATTTTATTGTTTTTTTTTTGTGATTCAAAATCACTAACGCAAAAAACGCCATCTCAAATTAAATTTGAGATGGCATTTTTTGAGATGCTGTTTTTGAAATGGCGTGTCCAATCACCAACTGTCATATAAAAGGCAAACAGGTGAGGGAATCCACTAGCAGGTTTTTTTGGGGGGCACATAGTACCTGTATAGAGTTGCCAATGCAAATAAATCTTAGAGGATGTGCTCGACTGTCCTGTATCCCCGAGGTGTTTTCTGGCGGTCTAGGGCTATGCGGCATATGTTGATCTGTATAGGTACATCTTCTATTTTTTCATGTTGGCTTTCAGTATGCAATAGAGCAGGATTCCCAGGTACACCGCGACGTGGATCCTTTGCGAGGTATATTTTTTTGAGAACATGCACGTTTTTTTGAACATTTGTATTAACTTATTGATATAGGACGTTTGGTTGAACTTGAATAGGGTTCTGGAGGGTGCCCAACTTGTATCAGCCCCCAGGCCTCAGCAAACAATATCAATAAAGGCTTAAGTTTATTCACAAGGACTGCATCCCCAACTTTGTTTGATAGAGCTTTAAAAATTTCATTAAATATTGCAGATTTTAAATATTCATTTCCAATTTGAAAGTCAGTTTTTATTAATTTTTTTGTATTCATTGATATTTGTGAAGGGGAACCTTTGAACGCTTTCATAAATGTATTCATTGAAGTTCAGTTTTATATCCCCGCAAATTTCATTCATTTCTTTGATTTTAATTGTTGATCCTAGTTCATAGGCCTCCCTTATCCATGGTGAGCACCCCGCAGGTGGTTGATATTCCCTATCTTGAGCTTCACTATTAAAAAAGTATTCATATTCTGTTGAACTATTTTATTTATTTGTTTTATAGGGGCCACCAGTGACTGGTAGCCCCCATAAAATCAACTCGGCGTAAAAGCCGCCACTTCTGCAACCTCATCCCCATCCCTGGTGATGACTAAAATAAATATAAGTTAAACATAAAAAATTTACTGGTTGTTTCCCCTGTGGCCCCCTCAGCCACAGGCGCCATATTGGCAAACTTCATGAGTGTTGGATGCTCTTCATTAATTTTCTTAGGCTTAATTTTTCTTATTCTTCTTGCAACTTGTGCTTACTCTTGATTTTCATTTGATAAAGCTTCTGTATTTCTTGATGCGCTTCTGCTTCTTGCTTGTGTTTCATTTTCATCTGTTCCCATTTGGTTGGTTTCCTCTTTGTTGGTGTTAATAACCTTCTGAATTTCTGTTCCTTCAATTAGTTTGATCTTATTGTTTTTTTGGCCCCCTGCCAGAACTCTCACAAATTGTAGGCCGTGTTGTTGAAATCAAGACTTGATAAAATAGTTCCCTGTAGATTAAGTAATTTTTCTTTATTCTTTTCATCTATAATTTTTCCCAACTTATCCAGGGCATCTTTTTTTACTGTATCAGTGGCTAGCCCTTGTTACCCAGCTTTTCTGTCACTATTTCTCTGATATTTCTTTCTATCTGAACAACCTTTTGAAGGTGTGCTTCTAATTTGTTGATTAAGTTATAGATTGTTGGCATATTGTTTGAATTCCACCAAAAAACTGGTTTTTATAGTACTATATTCAGCGCATACATATTTTTCATCATCATTAATAAATTAAAGACAATAAACGTAAATATATCATTAAAATATTGCAATTAGACATCAACTCTTGCTATTTTGATATTATGTCCATAACTCAATGCATTTTGTTTAATAAAATCCATTTTAGACTTGGCCTTTTCCATTATAATTTAATGAAATGAACTGTGTTTATATTAGGGCCATTAATGCTTAGTACAAATATTGAAAATTAGTGCAATTACAGCCTGTATATTTACCTATTGGTAATAATTCTGTAAAATTCTCAGTCAGATTTTGTGAGGTAATAATAATGTAATATGTTAATAGATTACTGTTTATTGTCATTAATTGGCTGATTTTCTTTGCTGTGGCAATTGTGCATTTTCTGATATTTCCGCACTAGTATCCAATTGGTTGGCTTCACATCCAATCACACAGGCAATAGAAAACAAGCCGCCATCCCGACTTCATCCAGTCTCGGGGTGGCGGCTTGTTTTCTATTGCCTTTGTGATTGGATGTGAAGCCAACCAATTGGATACTAGTGCGGAAATATCAGAAAATGCACAATTGCCACAGCAAAGAAAATCAGCCAATTAATGACAATAAACAGTAATCTATTAACACATTACATTATTATTACCTCACAAAATCTGACTGAAAATTTTATAGAATTATTACCAATAGGTAAATATATAGGCTGTAAAATGCACTAATTTTCAATATTTGTACTAAGCATTAATGGCCCTAATATAAACACAGTTCATTTCATTAAATTATAATGGAAAAGGCCAAGTCTACAATGGATTTTATTAAACAAAATGCATTGAGTTATGGACATAATATCAAAATATCAAGAGTTGATGTCTAATTGCAATATTTTAATGATATATTTATGTTTATTGTCTTTAATTTATTAATGATGATGAAAAATATGTATGCTCATAATTTTAAGCTATTTGTAAAATGTACAACATTGTATTAAATATGGGAAATGTTGATGATGTAAAAAGAAAATATTATTAATTATTAATTGAAAAGAGATATCAATTTTAATAATTTATCACAAAGAAAAGATTTATTTACTAATCAAAGGACGGGAAGGGAAGGGAATGGGCGGAATGGACATTGCCTTCATCTGCGCCTGTGAAAGGGGCGGCATCAGAGATAGTGGGGAGGGAATGGGTGGTGGCTTGGGAGTCAGGGTTGGAAGGCAGGTGGCTTGATGGGGGGTTGGGGAGGCAGGGTTTGTTGACTTGGAAGGGGCAGCAAGAGCAGTTTGCTTCAATTGCCCAAATTCTTCTTCTGTCACGTATACTGGCTTGACAAAACAGATGGACTGGCGTGGGGGGAGACAGGGGTCCTTTCTGGACTTATCACTATCACTTGCATAGAAGATGATGAGATCAAATAAGTCCTGGACAGACATGGAAGGGAAAAACTCATACCCCTTATCAATCTGGGTGCATAGTTCATTGTAGGTGGCAGGCTTCAAGCGCCTGAGGGCAGAACCAAAATTGTAAAGACATACATCTGCAAGATGCATGTTGGCATAGTTGATGGGGTAGGACCAGCAGGTATGCCCCGCAGCCCTGATTTCTTGGGTAGCCCATTCCTGCTGCTCCATCTCTGCACTCAGCACAACTGTGTGCACAGTGTTTTGTGTGGCCCACTCCTCCAGCATGGCCTTGAGCTCCGTCTGGTAGGCATACCCATCTGCAGTGTTCAATATTGCTGAGTAATAATTGACACCCAATGGGGAAACTGCCAATAAAACCCAGACAAAATGATACAATATTGGGCTGTGCTTGTACACGTCAGATTGGATGCGCTTCTCTCCAAAGTCTTGGATACTGGCCAAGATCTTAGCATATGACAGGAATATTACGTCATTACGGGCCCTCATTGCCCTTCCTTTGATAAAATTAATAATTGTTGAATTGTAGGGGTTAGTATCCACCAAAATGGGGCCACTGAGAACTTGATTGGACAAGATTCTAGCAGCAACCACGACTCCGTGCATCCATGAATTCACTGTTCTTTTGTTGGTGAAGATGCCGTGGAGTCCCAAGTGGAGACGTACCTGGACCAGGGGCATCTGTAGGTCACGTTCCATAATGGCCATCATAAGGGGATGGGCTGTATCACTTTTGGTTGAGGTACAGGCACCGGTTGGGGTCTTCATGATGGGGGGCACAGTTGGTGTGGGCTCGCAGGGTTGCAGCCACAGTTGACTTTGCAAAACCCATTGTGGCCACAATTTCCCCAAGGGACATAAGCTTCCCTTTCTTTTCAACCATTTCAAGAACAATGTCCAGAGTGATTAGTTTTCTTCTGCGTCTTGCAGGCTGATTGGCTAGGGGAGGGATGTGTCCATCTTGGGAACTGGTCAATGCCATCTGATTGGCTGTTTTGGGGTCCTGGGCTCTCTGGGTGACCCCATGGCTAAAATAGCTGGTTCCGGATGCCATTGCTGATAAGGGACTTGGGTTAGCAGCTGCCTGTGCGTGATGGGCAAACAGGGCCATGCTTGAGGACGCGGGAGAAAGAACATACTCCTGTGTGGCACTTGCGGAGGGGCCTGTGGGTTGGGAGTGGCCATAGACAGAGGCTTCACCGTTAAGAGACCCAGTGTAGCCCTGCATAATTTTTTCAAGGCCAGGGAACAGCTTGTTGACTTGGTTGTTGTTAAAAAGAAGACATAATAAAAATTTATTATAATTTTAAACTTGAGAAGAGGAATGTATATTTTAGTCAATTTTATTGTTATATATGTCAATTTTGTGAATATTACAATCTAAATTTTAGCCAACCTAAAATGGAATAGGGTAATTTTTGAGAATGCCTATGATTCCTAAAAGAATTAGATCAAACTCACTCTAGATCCTTTGACTTTCTGTTTGGGATGCTCATAAATTATATTTTTTTCAAATTCATTGCAATTATGATTTGAAGCTTGGTTCTTGGATTTGACAATCCCGCAATTTCATATTTGTTAATTTTCACATGATGTCTATGATTAGTTTGATAAACAGGAAATCTCAAATTGTACATAAGAATCCCGTATTTCTGATTCATGTATCCCACATTTGTTTGCTGAGTTTTGTCTTTTGTTAGTTGAGTTCTCTGCTCAAGAGATTCAAAATTTGCCAATTTAAATAAACCAAAAAAAGTCAAATTAAACAGTTACTTTTATTAAATATTTAATTATCACTCAGCTGATTTGTCTGCAAAAGTGATTTGAAATTTGGACCAAGGATTTGACAATCCCGCATTTTTACATTCAGGTTCTGAATTTACAGTAGAAGTGCTGCCAATTTAACTTGCTGATTCCAGCACAAGTTATTCCTTGACTTCAAACCTTACATGGAACTTCCCACTATGCCACCCCCTTGTGGCCTTGTGGCTTTCCCCATATGGTATATTAATCACAATATTCTACACTAAACAATACCTTATTCTTATTATTCTGTCCTTTCCTATTGGACTGTTGTCTTCCCCAATTCATCATACTGGATCCCCATTGGTCCAGTTGCAACATTATCTTGGCAGGGTCAGGATATTTTCCTTGGGCGTAAATGATGTGCCCCAAGAATAGAAACTCTGACCAAATTAATTCACATTTGGAAGGCTTTGCCTTTAATCGATGTTTACAAAGTGTGTTGAGTACAGCAAAAGATGTTAGAGATGTGTGGTTTGGTCTTGACTAAAGACAATAATGTTGTCAAGGTACACAACAACACATTTTCCAATCAAATCCTCAAATGCTTTGTTCATCAGCATGGCAAAGGTGGAGGGAGTTTTAATCATTCCAAAGTTTATGACACAACACTCAAACAACTTGTAGCGTGTGAAAAAGGCAGTTTTTGCCTCATTCCCTGGTGCAATGCAGACCTGGTTGTACCCTGTGGTGAGATCAATCTTACTGAGAACCTTTGCGCTGCAAGTGTATCAAACAGGTTGTCAATTAGTGACAAAGTGCACTTGTTTTTTTGAGTCACCTTGTTTAGTGTCCAAGAGTCAATTACAAGACAAAGTGACCCACTTTTCTTGGCTATAAAGAAGACCACTGTCAGGGATCCAGTCTTGGGCATCCAGTCCATTGTTTTCAGGGGTAAATTGGACCAGGTTTTTTGTGGGTAAAGCCCACCACAAGAGAGGAGCTAACTTAAAAAGGTAGAAGACAGAGTTCCCCACCCAGGACCACAGTCCAGCAGCCAGGATTATGGTATCAATCACCCCTGTGAGGGGCAACTGTGGCAAGTTTGACTCCCTGGTGCTTGACACTATAGCAAAGTGAGAATTCAGCTTTTTCCCTGATTGACAACTGGAAATCAATACTTTTTTAATTTACAGATCTTGATGTACTGAAATATTTTAATAAAAAAAGCTATACGACTATGGTATACTAAAGTGACCCCAGAAAGCGCAAAAAATGCAATAAAAAGTGTACATTAACTAATAAGAATAAGGAGAAAATAGCAACTATATCTCATATTACTATGTAATTTACACTCTTTATTATAAAAATATTTTTGATTACCATAAAAATTAAAATTCCAATTAGACAAAAATAAACACAAACACAATAATAAAAGTTATGAAAAAATAAGAAGAAATATTAATATTTATTTGATATAGTTCATATAAGTATAAATGTGAATATCTTATGTTTTATTAGGAAATTAACAAAAAATTAAGATATTTCATTCACTTTCAACAATAACTATTCATCTCAAACTTGCCATTTATACAAAAAATAATAAGTGATATCTAATTCAAGCAAACATAAAAAAATTAAAACTAAAAACTAATTGATCAAAAGTAAAAAGTAAAAATTAAAAACTAAAGCTAAAAAGTTAAAAGTTAAAACCATAGAAGCAAGTAAGTTTACTCTTCATCCTTCTTCCCCCTTTTCATTTTAGCCCCTTCCAGGAGGGAAGTTGCAATGAGCTTAAGCTACTGCTTGATCTCTGAGGCCTTGTATTTATGCTTGGCCGCATTTTGAATGGCCTTGGTGAAGAGGGTGGAGCAGGTTGTGGGCTTGGTGGGGGGACACAATTTGCCAAGTCACGCAGCTTGGAGATGGTTTTTCTTCTGCTTGTGCTGAAAGATGGAAAAGAACTTATTGAATTTTGGGTGGAGCCCAAAGTTGGCCTTGAAGTGTTTGTGGTAAGCCTCTAGCGCTGAGGTGGTCTTGAGCTCCCGTTTATAGCTGCTTGGTAAACGTTCCAACTGGCCTTGACGTGGGCCTTGCCTTGCCTTTGTGTGACAACCTTCCCAATCCACTGGGGCTCAAAGTACTCAAGGATAGACTTGAACTCCAGATGCTTGACTATGTAAGGATCCTTTGAGAGAACCTCAAACCCCTTTGCAGTGTGCTCTGGCTTTAAAAAGCCAAGGCACTGAATTGTGCCAGCACAAATTTTCAGGTGTCTGAAGTGTCCCTCCGGCTCAACCTACTTAGCTTGACATGGGCCTGCACAATCCAAGCAACTGCTTGGCGGAAGTGGAAGTGGCACCCCTGCTGAACAGCTGCTCAAATTCATTGAACTGAGCAGGTTCAAAGTCCATGATGCAAATGTGAGGCCCCAGAGCTCTCAGCCTTACCTTTTCCTCCAAGTCCAGGGTGGCCTGGTCCTTGTAAGCGGCAGGAGGGTTGGCGCAGGTGTAGGGGGTCTTCTTGGCATTGTTTTTGTCAGGAAGGAGGGAAAGTGCTTGGAAAAAGATGGATAAAGCACAGGTGTATATGGCCTCAGTGACCCCAGGGAGAAGAAAGAAAGCAAGTGGAATCACCCGGATGTCAATCTGGGCATGGATCATCCAGAGCTGTTTGAACATCTGGGGGCAAGTGGTAAAGGTACCATCAACTAGCCAGGTTGAAGCTCCTTTTAACTCCAGCAGGTTCTGCTGAGTGATATAGCAGATTATGCGGCCATTGGTGCTGGGCCCATCATCATGGAGGAGGAAGTGCTCCCCACTCAGAAGCTGCTTGAGCTCATGGGTGAGCGTAAGCTCTGAGAGGACGTCTGATATCAGGGATCCATTCTTGGGTGGCCGGCCTGTTGTTTTCAGGGGTAACTTGGGCCAGGGTTTTTGCAGGCAATGCCCACCACAAGAGGGGAGCTAACTTTAAAAGGTATGAGGCAGACTTCCCCACCCAAGACCACAGGCTGGCAGCTGGGATTATAGTGGCAATCACCCCTGTGAGGGTAATATACACAATCCCAAACAGCTTGCCAGGATGGTTGGTTGGGAGGTTGGGTGCGGAAGCAGACATGGGTTTTGGGGTCACAGGTGGTTCCATGGATAGATTGTAGGCAGGGAGAAAGTTGAATTTCCCTCTGAATAACTTGGGTGTTGAAAATATACATGGGCCTTGTTGGTTGTATCTAACTGTGGATTGTATGCGGGCCAGGGGATTGAGTTTAATTATCTTTTCCGGGGTGTATTCTTTGTATTCATACTTCAGAGGGTAGTCGGTAAAGTGGACAGGTCCAAAGGCTACTCCGGGAGGACAGAAAACTGAGGGCAGAGGGACAGGAGGGACAGGAGATCTTGTACTGAATTAGTAGATGGCAAATACAAAATAAGGCAGTTGCTGTGAAAGCCAAAATAACATAACTTTTATTAAAAAATGGCAATAAGTTTTTAGAGCAGAACCTATAGGCATATATAGCATCCTTCCTTCAAACTTAGTATTTTACATAAGGGCTTCATCAAAATATTGGGGAAAAGTGTGGGCAGGTGGCCAGAGGGCTCAGATGCAGGAACGTCAAAATGGCACCTTTGCTGGGTGCGCTCTCATTAGTTGGAATGCCCAAATTTGTCACTTGATTTTCTTGATTTTGGGCTGTGGTCATGGGGTCAGGCCACAGGGCTGTGCCTCTTTCCTGGGTCAGATCTTGATTGGTTACTCAAGAGGACTTCAAACTCATGAAATTCACATAGGCATCATCTCTGCCTCCATTAGGCAATTTGAGAGGCTCCTCCTTGGGCGCCACCATGGTAGAGCTAGTGCTGGTATTCTGGCTTTGGGGCTTAGCAGGAGCCTCAGCTTGCAGGGGCTCAGTCTCATGAAAACGCGGACAGGCAGTCCCTTAGTCTATAGGGCCGGCGGCCTGCAGGAATTCAGGATCAGGGTTCAAATCCCACTCTCAGGCTTAGGTTTCCAGGGGGAAAGAATTGTCAATCCTGACAACCACGGCCCATATGGTGAGAGGGAGGGGCAGATGAAACCCTTATTGAGTGTGTCCACAAGGTGTTGACAAAGGGTTTTGTCTTCCTTGGGTATCAAATAATAGAGGAGCTATGCCTTGGGCAGCAATCCTTGTAACTGGACAGCATTTTGTATTTCTCTTGAAGGGGGAAGTTGATCTAGAGTTTTACTGAATACATTATTGTACTCCTCAAGAAGTGATACTAGTGCTGGAGATGCCAGTGTTTCTGAGGGGGGAGGTGTTGTGGGTTCAGAGCAAATTAATTCCACTGAACACTGGTTAAAGTCCGGCTTTCCCCCTTGAAGTTATGAGATCCAGATTCTGTGAGGCAGACAAACACAGTGTTGTAAAGCAATTTTTTCATCTCAATGGAGTAGATCTGGAAGCCTTCCCCGTTCCAGTTGATTATAATCACAGAGGTGTCCCAGTCAATATATGGTCAATTATGTTGGAGCAAGTTGAGGCCAGCAATGACATTGTGGATGAGTCCCGCTATTATTGGCCAGGAGAGCTTAACCTGAATGTTCCCCATTCTTGCAGAGAAGAGTATTGTATCATGAGTTATGGTCATCCTACAAGAGTCAGCCACACACACTGCTTTAAAGCAACTGGGTACTCAGTCTAGCTGTTGGGAGTCTGAAATTCCTGGTTGAATATGGTGTGATAGGCCCCAGTGTCTACCAGTTGTTTGTTAGTGTTCCCACAGAAACAAAAGGGGTAGGCTAAGAAGGTTATTTTATTTGATGATGACTGGCTTGAAGGACAGATTGTCACTGTGAACTTGGAATACATCCAGGGTCTCTACTTTATATACAATGTAGTTGCAGGGATTCTTGGCAAGAAGAGATTGGGAGTGTGGGTTGAGCAGGGTTGCAGAACCTCTTGTATCTACAGCCCCCAGGCTTTTCTTGAGTCCTCAATTTGAGCCATCTGAAGCTCCCCCTTGTAGGAGAGCTTGGCCTAGTTTTCCTGCTGACAAGATTGGCGGCATTCTACTTAGTTGTGGGCGCTGCCAGGTGCAGGCTGAGGTTGTGAGGTGCATTGTTGAATTTTCAGAATTCCATTAAGGCCTGATTGTTGGCCTCTACAATGGCCTTTTAGCAATCATTTACAGAGGTGCAGCGCCCTACAGGAACCTATTTACAGATGCGGGGTTTCAACCTGTTGACAATGAGGGTGAGTAGCATTGAATTTACATCAGTGATGGCTTTAAGAGAGGCAGAAAGTGCTTTCTGCCATGCTGTAAGGTACTCAGGGACACTGCTTGTCTTCTTGATAGCAAGTAGAGGGGTTCCTACTACAATAGGCAAGAAGGTTTTGCTGTAGCAGGATCTGGCAGTCACCCTGAAGGTGGTCCAAGTAACTTTTTGTTCTTGACTGGCTCAGTTGGTGAACCATACCGCGGCAGGCCCTGTGAGGTGCCCAGAAGCGGTGGCAACCCATATGGATTCAGGCACTTGGCAGATACAAAGACAAGTTTTGATAGAATGGAGCCAGCTTACGGTGTCTGCTCCTTCTACACCACCACAAACAAATCAAGCTGGAGGTTTAAGATATGTTGCAAAAGATCCAATTGAGGCAGGGTGACACTTGTGTTGCGCTGCCTGAGGTGGAGACAATTGTAAACGCTTGTGAGCACCAGCTGGTATTGGCAGATAACATACCCTTTGGGAATGTCCCCATTGGAGATTAGAAGGAAAGTTTCTTGATGGGGAGTAGCCATACGGCCCATAATCCATCCTTTCTTGGGGGAATTTTTCTTTATATAGGTTGTGAACCTACTGCTGCTATCACTGTTGCAAATGAACCAATTAGAGTTCAGTATTTAATTGGGGAAGACAAACTTTCAACAGAAAGGACAGAAATGAATAGAATAAGGTATTGTTTATTGTAAAAATTGTGATTAAAATACTATATGAGGAAAGCCACAAGGGCACAGGGGCTGGCATAGTGGCGTGTTCCATGTAAGAATTGAAGCCAAGAAATAACTTGTGCATGGATCAATAATTCAAATTGGCAGCGCTCCTAATTAGGAGAAAGTGCCTGCAGTTTAATATTGCCATCAGATTGGTTCATGCTGTTAGATATATAAGGTGTCAGGGATCCAGCTTGTGGGGGGTTCTTGAGAACTTTAGGGCAGACGGCCTGTGGGTCCTGAGGGAAGGGCCCACCACAAGATATGAGCTAACTTTACAATATAAAACAAAAATTTACCTAGGAGAGCCCAGGGTCCACTGGCAGACACCATTGAATCAATAAGGCCGGTGAGGGTGATGTATATCACCCCAAATATCTGAGTGGAGGTAGATTCATTGATTGCAACATATTCCTGCAGGCAGTTGAACCGCAGGGTAAGAGGCAGTGTCATTGGGGCTAGGTAGGCGGGCAAGTAGTTGTACTTGTTGCGGAATAGCAGGGGAGGTATGGTGACTTTGTTTCCTTCTCTGTAAATGGTTTCCATCTCTCTAGTTTGGGCCTCTGGGCCATAGATTAGGATTTCCTCTAGGGTGAATTCCAAATACGCCAGGTTGGGTGGATATTCTGTGAAATGTACTGGGCCAAAGGGAGCTCCTGGTGGACAATATAGTTCAGGCAGTTGGTCTGCAGTTTCTTGGGGTTGGTGGGTGTGAGGTACAGAACCACAGGAGGTGATGCAAATGAAATAGAACTAAATCAAATATGGAATAACCTGGTTGAGCCAAAGCTTCATGTCACTTTATTGCAAGAATGGCAATGTGCAACTTCCTGGAGGCATAGGGTATAGGTATACCCATCTGCCATGTAGAAACCTTTACAATTTTCTTCAGGTCTGGTGATACTGTCTACCAGGGTTTTTCAACCCTTGGTGGCATTCATTGCAGGAGATATTTCATTGGCTGGCTCAAACTGAGAAGACTCAAATTTCACTTTTGGGTTTCAGGCTTGGTCATCCTTGGGTTGCCCACATTCCACAGGAAGTTTCTTTACTTCCCCCGCCGCAGTAGCCCAAGTTATTTCAGGATCTTTGGCTTGACCAGCACACTCATTGGTTGGATTAACAGGAACCTTTAGTGTGGGAGGCCTTGATGAAAGTAAATTTAATTTATCAAGTCTCAGGATATTCCCCAAATTCAAATCCCATCCTGGTTTGAGCCCAGAAAACTGCAAGATCCCAGGCAGCTGGGTCTGCAGGCTGGCAGCCTGCGGGGTGTTGGGGTTAAAATCCTGTAGCTGGGATTCCATCACATGTATACTTAATAGGAATTTGTCACTTGTGACACAAGGGGCGACTTGTTGAGTGCCCCCTGTGTATTATAAGATACATTAGCAAGCAAGGAGGGAAACTCAGTTGCAACATGTACATGTACGTCATGGTAGTTGTGGGGTGTTGTAAGTGCAGAATGTTGGGTTAAGCTAGCAAGAATTAGCCCCGGTAATTGTTCAATTACTATACCTGATAACAGGGTAGAAAACCAAAAGTAGAAGTGAACAATAGATGGGGGTAAAAACCTATCTTTATTTAATATATTTACCAAGTATATATAGTAGGGTGGGAAATTTGGAGAGGGATAATTTTTAGGATGGAGAACTGGGAAAATAGGCCAGGCTTGGCATCAATACAAATATTAGTATCAATACCAATATTGGCTATTAATTTTACACCCAGAAGTAAAGATCAATCAATAAATTGAGTTGTTGATGTTGCCTTCATTTAGGTTTCCAGACTTAGGCGCCAAGTATGAACTTCTATTCTGGAATCAAATGCTTTTTTGTTTGCCCTTATTTGTAACCTCTGAAATACTCAATTGCTGAGAGGATTTGAGTATAATCCAGGATGCTCTGGGATCCACTAGTTCTCAATTGATCAGTTGAGCAATTACCTAATGTGTAATTACATTCCAGATCTGACTTCAAACTTGATGTCCATTAAATTCATCACTTATTAGCACATTGCAACATGGGGCTTGTCCAAGTAGTGTTTTTCTTAGGACTTGAAAGGTTTGATCCTTGTATTAGATAGGTCATTGATAAGAGTGCCACCAACTTAATGGCTAGTCAGGGAATTGCTCAGGGAATTGCTTTCCCAAGAGGGAGTAATCAAATATGTTGAAACATCCCCCTGGGGTGCTGGAAGGTGGGACCTTTGTAATTTCCTTGAGAGAGTCAGAGATTTAAGCTTGGTATTGATCCAGTTTGACATTGGATACAGGTAGTTGTGAGTTGCGCTGTAAATTCCTTACTTTGCACAAGCGGTGTCAGGGCCCAGAATAGGTCAGAAAAATCTCTATGTTACATAGGCTTGTTGCCTGCAATTGAGCAATTGCATGACCAATTGATTGTGTTGCCAACCACATTGACTGACCTAAAGAAACCTTTAATGCTAAGTGGGGAATCAAACCCTGGTAAGAGCCAAACCTGGGAACAATTGAAAACCATTCTAACACCCAGCAAAAAAGGTTTTTAATTGGCTCATCCCCTCTGATATTAAGGAATTGGACCTTGGGTTGCAAAAATGACCCACAAAATCTCCTGTCAGCTCCCCAGGACAAGAATAGTGTTTTGATCCCCTTAACTGACAGACCAGGGCCTGCCATTGGGACCCAGCTTACAAATAACCCTTCAGCAGCCAATAAGGGGTTATCAGTAAGTAAAATTGCAGTTTCCCAGCAGGATATAGCTGAAAACACTGGTAACCCTTCATTTTTTGACATCTTTACCTAATAAACAATTGCAGTTTATGCCATTTAATCATTGGGAAACTGCAGGAATTTATTATATTTTTACCACTTTAACCTCATTGTTCTCCTCCTGAAGAGAAGAACCTAGACCCAACTGGTCCAAAGAAGCGTCAAGCATGATACACTTGCCCTTGCTCAAACAGAACCTCTTTCTCCTCCTCCTGCAAGGGCTTTCAATCAAATCATAGGCCCTACCTGTCTTCCTCCCTTGCACTAAAGTTTCCTCTATGCTGGCCAGCCTGACAACTAGATGAGCAAGCCTATTGAGGATTCTTCCTATCCATCATACAATTCCAATAAGCTTGGGTTTGCTTATGTCACCCTATTGGGTTTCACTAAACAAGTGATACCCTGTATGGATGCTTGGCAACCATGGGCCTCTGCTGTGAACTATATTTTGATAATTGCCCCAGCCGTGTATTGGGCGTTCCAGGCTTACCCTTTGTCCCTGTTTGCAGACAAGCCTGGTATCACACCTGGTCATGATGAGCGGAGTTGGTCATATGGCATATGTTCTAGTTCAGTACAAGCACTGATCCCTTTGATGAGGTAGGTTTTATCTGGTTTGAATTCCATGACAATGTCTGTTCCTTGTATCCCTGGTTCCAATTTGCATAAGTCCTGATTGGCAACCCAATCTTGTCCCTAACTTGAAATTGTTCTTGTTGGATGAAGATTGCTTCTCTCTCAACACTTTCCTTTTCTTTAGATTCTTGGTCTTTGCTGGTGTGGTGTACTTTGGGGTTGCTGTCAGCTGGTATTTTCTTAGGTAAGGGTAACTGGGGTCCTAACTTAGTACTGAAAATGACAGGCTTGTGCCCATAGACAAGTTCATATGGGCTTTTGATGTATTGAAATTGACTTGAGTTTGACATACCATTAGTGCTGTTGTGATAATGTTGGCCCAGAGCCGCAGATTATTGGCAGACAATTTACTGAGTGCTTCTACAAGAGAGCTGTTCAATTTTTATACTTTTCCATTTGCTTGGGGGTGATATGACTGGAAACTGTGTGCTTTATTCCATTCTTGCTGATTCAGATGCTGGTGTTGATGGCTTTGAAGTTGGTTCCTCCATCTGTAGTTAGGATTTCAGGCTTTCCAAACTTGGCTAAGATCTCTTTACCAATAAACTGTCTCACATAATTCCTTTGTGTTCTTTTGTGGCTTGGGCCATGAGACACCCTGTTGCATAGTCAATGATTGTGATGATGTATTATTTGCCTTTTTTATCTCTGGGCATGGGTCCCATAATGTCTAATGACCACACCTTGAATGGTTGTGTGACTGATGCTGGCATTATTATCTTGGGAGTGCTTTGGTACTGGACATGCCTTTCACATACTTTGCATTGTTCAAGCACTTCTCTGATGTTGTCTAGCATGTTAGGTCACCAGCAGTGAGTCTTAAGATATTCATACAAGTTTCTGCTACAATGTGGGCCAGAGCTTTCTGGTAGCAAAGCATTGCATCAATCTTTTGTGTTAACAGCATATAGGGTACATCATTCCCACTTTTTAATACACAATATAGAATGCCACATATTTTTTTGAACAGGTGTTTGCTCTTAAGAACCTTCTATTGGATGTCCATTGGTGTACCAGGCAGGAATCCCTCTTGGAGATCCCCATGATTAAAATGGAACAATTGGGGTCCTCTCTATTAGTGTATAGTAGGTACTTACAGTATAGCCTTGATAGGGTGTCTATATTAACTAGCTTCTTGTATGATTTATATTCAATTATTATTGGATAACTTTGTATGAGGTTTATCCATTCATCTGGTTGTCTAGATAGGTGTTGTTCTTTTTAATTAATATCAGTGACTTGTGGTTGGTTAACACTTTGGATATTTGTACATTTTCCAGATAGCATTGCCACTTCATTGGGCAGTGGACAATGGCTATCAGTTCCCTATCATGTATTTTTTATCTTTGCTCACCTTTGGACAGCTTCTTTGATTCATACACTATAGGTAGGAAGTCATTTTGTGCAGTTTGAATCCTAATTACTCCTCCTATTGCGTAATTAGAGGTGTCAGTTTCTAGTTTGCACACTCCTTCACAATTTGAATACTGTAAGATAGGGGCAGTGACCATGAGCTAATTCAATTATTGGAAATGTTGATCTCTCAATGGTGACCATAAAAAATTTGTTGTCTTGCCTGTGATTGCAGATAAGAGAGAAGTCAAGGTGCCCCAGTCAGGGATGAATCTCCTAACATAGGCTACCATGCCTAGGAAGGTAGGAAGCTCACTCTTATTCCTTGGTGCTGGCATATTGGTTATGGCTTGTATCTTTTCTGGGCCTGGTTTTACTCCATCCTTGCTGATAATTTGTCCTAAAAATGGAACTTCTGTTGAGAAGAAGTTGTATTTAGAGGGAGATCTATGAGTTAATTATCTTGAAGGCTGTGAAGAACTAGGGGTATGTCATTCCAACGTTGTCCCTTAGTAGGGCTGTATATGATTATGTCATTAAGGTAAATGATAGCCCTTTTCCAATATGTTTCAAATACTTCATTCATAAAGGTCATAAAGATACTTGGGGAGTTCATCATGCCAAAGTTGAGAACACCACATTAAAACAAGCCATACTTAGTTTGAAACACTGTTTTGGGGATATCTTCTGGTTTAACAGGGACCTGGCTATATCCTCCCAGTTAAATCAATTTTTTTGAAGAACTGGGACCCCCCAGTGCGTCAAAAAGATCATCAATCAGGGGAAGAGGCAGGATATATATGTTATTAATTTTGACCTATTTGAGCGCCCTGTAGTCTTTGACCAGGAAGAGTCCTCCATCTTTCTTTGCTACAAGAAAGACAGCCGCGCCAAAAGAAGATTTAGAAGGTTGTATGAGTCCTTTTTCAAGGGCTTTGTCTAGATAGACTTTTAGTGTGTTGTCCTCTTGTAATGTTAGGCAGTAGATAGGTTGTGCTTTTGGAATACTCCCTTTTAAAGCAATTTCATGTTGGATACCCTGGTTGGGTGGTAGTCCTGGTAATTTTTTTTTGAAAACATAAAAGGAATTCTAGGAATAGCTGTTGTTGGATTGGGTCTTGTTTGCGTGAGGTCTCTACATTTTTAAAGTGGATAATATTATACCTGCAGGTGTTCCAATCAATCTTGTTGGGGTTCTTTTTCTCTTCTGTTTCCGTAATTTTCATAAATACATGGTCTCTCATAAGTATATCAAGATAGGTTGGGTATACATGGTGATGCACCTTGCCTCATTGTATGGTTAGGGTAGTGCTATCCCAGTCAATATGAGGGTTGTCTTTCTCATCCACTCCAGCCCAATAACAACATTTTACTTGGGGATTGGTATGATTGGGCCACTAAGAGTAGTCTTTATGTCTCCTATTTGGGCACAGAAAGAACCTGCTTCTCTCGTGACTGGTGTGCTCCTGTTGTCTGCCATGACAACTCTCTTTACGTTCTTTTTTGTCTGTGGATAGTTTCATTAGGTTAGTAAATATTTTGTCAGTAAGGGATTGGTCTGCTCCAGTGTCAAATAGTGCTGTGCCTTGATACCTGCAAAAACAGAAAGGTTAAGTGATGAGTTTATTTCCAGGTTGGGAGGTAAACAGTATGGTATTGCTAGAGGGTACTTGTATCATGGTAATTGAGTCCACATCCTGGTCTCTGTACAAGTCTTGTAAGGTGAGGGAGGGCAGCTTGCCTAAGCACTCCCTGGGCTTTTCCCACCTTGGTTGTGCTGTCAGTACTCATCTGGTTAACCTGAGTTGTACAATTTCTGCCTTGAGTATGAGTATTATTAGCTTAGTTGTTTTGTTTATTAAATCAAGGATTCTTCTTTTCTGTGGTACTTTCCTTTTATTTGTTAGTTACATGCAGGCTGTCAGATTTCTGTGAAGCTTTTTCCCCTTCCAATAATTCATCTGGGAGGTTTTTGCATTGGCTCATGTCAAACTGACATCTGATGTGTGTGAGGAGACTGTGGGGTTCCTGATCATCAGTACTCAAAATGTGTCCTGGGTCATAGCCAGGGACCGGCTTGGAGGAGTTGCTATTCCCTAGCAGTGGTAAGTGGTTTTCTAGAAGCTTATATTTAGCCTGCATGACTGCAAACTCTTCCAGTACTTTTCCAATTACTAGGCGGGCATTCCCACCATGCACCTGTACTTTGGCAACTGTGGTAAGTTGGACTCCCTTAAACTTGACTCCCTGGTACTTGACAAAGTGTCAAGTACCAGGGAGCCAAGTGCCGCATAAGTGAATCTATTAGTATTTTTGGCTTAACCAATTTTAAGCTAATTTTTACTAGCAATTTAGGGGTTTGAAACCAAAAATCAAGGTTAAATTTACTCAAACTCAACTCTG